>JAKWBJ010000293.1:0-200766 GCA_023159175.1 Wohlfahrtia magnifica
TGAATTATAAGCATAGTCTGGTAGCATCGCACACTGCTAATTGTTAGTCAAGACGAATTCAACATATTCAATTCGCCTTGGTGTTAGTTTAATTAAAATGCGGTACAAGCTAAAATACGTCAATATTTTCATCATAGCATTTATTGGTATAGGACTCCGATGTATTGTATCCTTTAGTTCCTATTCAGGAGCTTCAAGTCCGCCAATGTATGGTGATTATGAGGCGCAAAGACATTGGCAAGAAATTACATATAATCTGCCCATAAAGCAATGGTATTCAAATTCATCAGATAATGATTTGATGTACTGGGGTCTTGATTATCCACCGCTGACAGCTTATCATAGTGTATTACTTGGTGCAGTAGCCAACCATATCAATTCGGATTATGTTGCTTCTTTTAAGTCTCGTGGATATGAATCAGACGATCACAAAAATTTTATGAGATTTACGGTTCTGGTGTCTGATGCTATTATATATATTCCAGCTTCAATATTAACTGCTCTCTCGTTAAGTAAAATTATGTCACCTGAATATGTCTCGTCTTTACTGCTGCTTTTAATTTTATATCCCGGACAAATTCTGATAGATAATGGCCATTTTCAATACAATAACATGTCACTTGGTCTGTTTCTGTTTGCTGTTACATGCATTTTGAATAATCGCCACAACTGGGCTAGTTTTTTTTATTCTTTATCTTTAAATTATAAACAAATGGAGCTTTATCACTCATTGCCAATATTCGTGTATCTTCTTAAAGTATCGTTTTTCGGAAAGCCGTAAGTAGCATCAATTTGAGTAGTATACTTTTACATAATAATTAAAAAAATGTTAAAACTCATATGTTTCAGATTGTGTAAAATACATTAACAAATCTGATTATCAAATGTATTATTTCCATTAGTTAACTAAAAAGCTTTAAAAAACAATTTAGATAAATTAAATATGTACTTCATACACAAAAACTCGAAAAAGTATGCACCACACACTGCAAGTGAGTCACTTTAAGGAAATATTTTTTATACTTAATTTTAATATATTATTGGGTCACCTTTTGCTGAAATAGCAGCTTATAGAAGTGTAGGCATCGTTTCCAATATATTTTATGAGCAAATGAGGAAGTATCCACTCCCCACTTTGACTGTAGAACATCGGAAAGGTGTTTATGGGACATAAAGGCATGTTTTTTGGTGAAGAGTTGCCCACAATTTTCAATATTTAAGTCGAAAGATTGTACAATAACTGAAAATGTGAATGAAGCTATTTGGGAACGTTGTATGATAACCCCTCCTTTACAATGCTCGTTGTTTGGCTTAAGTTATTACCTTGTTGAAAGTTCAGCTTCCAAAAATACTTATTTTGTTCACTGACTGCATCATTTTGTAAAAAATTAAGCCTGGCCTCTGTATATAGCCCGTCATAAATTATTTTTAAACAGTGCAACAGGCACAAATTTAAACACACAAAAGTTAACACAGGAATAAAACTTAAGTAAAACTTAATTACTTTTCAAAATAACATATTTTTTAAATAATAAAATTTTATCTGTTTGGCGTAGATCCAAATAAAATAGTTTTTCCAAAGGAGAAAAAAAAGTGTTTTAATTATTATTATAAAATATTATTGTTTTTTCCCGTTACTTATTGCTTCCAAAAAGCATCTTCATCTAACACTTCTGACTGCCTCCTCCCATGTTAGGTTGTTCTGACTCAGTTCTTGGATAATTGTACGTCTGCAGGTGTTTTTTGGTCGACCACGTTTTCTTGAGCCTTGAGGATTCTATTCGAGTGATATTCTGGACTTTTTCGGATGGTGTGATGATACTTGATACAAGCCAGTTTTCACCGGCATACAGTAGTACTGATTTAACACATGAGTTGAATACTCTGAGCTTAGTCCATTTGGATATATGTGAGCTTCTCCATACTGACTGCAGTCGTCCAAATGTCGCTTTCGCTTTATTGAGCCCGTTATCTACGTCTGCTTCTGCGCCACTGTTTGTAGTCATTGTACTTCCTAGGTAGCAGAAGCTATATACATACTCGACTGGTTGACCTTGTAGCATGATGTTTTCCGTGCTCTCTCACGGCCTTGGTTTTCTTGATATTTATCTCAAGTCCCACATTACGAGCCAATCTTTCTAGGTCCTCCAGTTTCGACTGCATATTGGATATGACAAATGTCATCTGCATAGTCCAAGTCTTCGAGTTGGCGTGGGAGACTCCATGTTATCACTTTTCTTTTTGAACAGACTTTGCTCATTATATCATCCAGCAAAATGGTGAATAGCTGACTTGATAGTGGGCATCCTTGTTTAATTCAAGCATTAGTGTGGTGGTTGGCTGATGTTCGCGTCGTGAAGAACATGAAATTAAAAATAAATCTCTTATTATTTAAAACATATTACCTTTAAAAAAGGGCGATGATAAATACAAATATGGGGTGTTTTCGCTTCAGTGATTGAAGATATAATAAAAACCAAATTTAACACGGTTAAAAATAATAGGCCAAAAACAATATTTATATATAAACTCACTAGATTTTATCTTATGTTTCATTCTTGATCCATCAAATATATGGTAATAGAATACACTTAAAAAAGTTAAATAAACTAAATTAAATTTGAGTTGTACTGCAAAAACGGAGAGACTCATTAAATATTGATGATAGCATTTAAAACTTGCATTAATATGAAATAATATAATATATTATTAAAATCTAACAAAATAAAAAAAACGAGTTTCATTTTTTATTTACTTTTTGTATTTTAGTATTGTACTTTTTATTAGTATTTTCCTGTAAAATACTTCGGATAAGAAACCCTAGTTATACAAAATTTTTTCGTATTCAAATTACGTTATAACAAGGTTTTACTGATAGATACATATGTATGGTATGTCTAACGAATAAATAGCTATAACGAAGCATTATTCGATTGTTTTTCAGATACCTTACATCGAAGTTTCATTATAAGCCATAATTACATGACATGAAACTTCCCCGTTTGAAAAAATTATTAAAGATTTGCCATCTATTCTAACGCATTTTTCCTAAATTTTTTTACCTTGATAACCCGTGAAAAAGTCTGGATATTTTTATTAAAGATTGTTTTCTAAGTTAGTTCCTTGTCTTTTGCAGTAAAAAGAAGGGCTGCTAGGAGCTTCTTAAGGATTTTGGAAGGAAGATTGGCCAAGGCTTTGGTTATGGTCATTCTGCCATTTTGGTGTGACTGGACTGGGGTGCTCATTCGGTGACCCGCGTTGGTTCTACGGACTACAGGGTCAGGGAATGCAACTTTAGTAGGTGCCCTTCGGCAGTTTTTCCGGACAGAGAGTCTTGTCAGGATGTTGAAAGACTACTGAATGACCATGCCATCTTTACAGATGGATCTAAGATCGAGGAGAGTACTGGACCTTGTAGACATTAACTGTTCTTTAGACTGCCGGCTGAATGCAGCGTTTTTTTATGCGTTTTTTTTTTTGCTGTCCTCAGAGCAGCTGAGCGTTTTCATGACTTGGCTACTGAAGGAGATGGTGTGGTCTTTTACATAGACAGTTAGGCGGCCATCAGGACGCTGACTGGTCGCCATGAGCGCTTAAGGCTGGTTGTATTCTGCAGGAGTACATTAAGTCAGTGGTTTAACGTGAGTACCTGCCCTAGGACGTTACCTCACGGTGCCAAAAGCACGAGTGAATACAATGCGTCCACCAACGCCCCCACCTATGATTAAAATCACCAGTGAGTACTAATTTAAAGCCATGTTATTTGGACATGACCTCACACCTTGGTAAGGTGCCGGAGACTATCTAAACTCCTACCGATCTATGGGTCACGGCACCCGGTTAAAAATGTAACTCCACACCGAGCCAGCATAGCTCTCCCCGCGATTTGGGTCTAAACCACAGCCACCACGTTGCCTCCCACAAGGGGGCCTCACCATAGTCGGGCAGGAACCGAAATTCCCGGGGCTCCCGACACCCGTGGGCACCAGAATTAAGCCTCCGGTCAGGCCTCGTAGCATAAATGCCACTACCAGTTTAAGTCCCAAACAACTTCGGACTGGTGACCAAGATGGTATTAACAACAAACAAGAAACACTCAAACAACACAACAATAAACGGAGCCACCCTCACGGGAGAACTCAAAGTGACATCGTGCGCCACGGACACAATACACAACAACAAGAACACAACCAGTCAAACGCTGACCAGTACAAACACACAACACCCAAAACTGCAGCCACAAATCAAGCCGCAAACAGCAGGTCGGGAAACAGCAAACAGCAGACAATCACAGCAAGCAGCATAACACATCAAAACCGTCAGCACCCCAGCGGGACGCCAAGCTAGAAAAAGGCTAGCCAGGAGACCGCTAAGATGGTGATGCAGGTTCAACCTCCGCTAAAAGTGCCGTCCTTCTACGCCTAAACACCTCAAGGGCAAAAACGCCCAACCTACCATAAGTACGATCGTCCAACAATACCCTACTGAAATCCCACACCCCCGCAGTATGAGTAATACCCATACTATCTAAATCCCTAACGTCATCATAGTCCGGGCACGAAGTCAGTACATGCCTCCAGTCCTCAGTTCCCCTCCCACACCGACAGTCCGCTGATTCAGTCTGGCCAATTCGATGCAAAAATGCATTGAAAGAGCAATGTCCCGTCAGTATGAACCCCAGACTCAAGCCGAAGCCAAAGTCAGGGTGTTCCCGTACGAACGTAACGTCCGGAATAAATCCATAAGTCACCCTTCCCTTGTCGCTGTTCGTCCATCTCGTCTGCCACCTATCTACGAGGCACCCCTGCAAAAGGGCCTTATACCTATCTCTCCCAATCTCGAGCTCCGAAGCAGAAAGCCAATCTTCCGTCCCAAGTGGCAGTCCCCTCTTGACCCTGAAAGCAATGCTACGACGCACCACTTCCAAGTCAAGCGGAGGTACACCAACAAGGACCTGCAAAGCATCGGTAGAGACCGTCCGACACACCGGAACACATGCCAAGAGTGCAATTCTCTGACACGTGAGAATCTTACTCTGTCCAACAACAGACATGACCGTCTTATACCACACCGACGCGCCATACGCCGCACAAGCGACGAAAAGCCCATCGTATATGATACGGACGGCACGCCTGCTGAGTCCCCAATCACTCCTCAATATGCGCCTAACCTTTCCAACGATAGCTGCCAGCTTATGCCTGACATGGGTGAGATGAGCCTGGAAGCTCATACGCTCCCCAACAACTATTCCGAGGTACCTGACCTGAGTCACATAGCGAATGCTGTTGTCACCAATTCTAATGAGTGGAGGTCACCCGGTTGACAATATGCCCTTAAGCAACATCATCACCGTCTTATCCACTGCGACGTCCACACCAACCCCTACACCCCACTCACAAGCAATGCGAATGGCCTGGGCACCCCTTCTCTCCAGCTCAGCACGAGACCGGCCTTCGATCAGGATGAGCAAGTCATCCGCATACGCACACAGTTTGAATGTCAGCCCGAGCTGCCTCAACAGAGTATCCATCATGAGATTCCAAATGAATGGACCACAGATGGACCCCTGCGGACAACCCCGAACAACCTCCATCCGAACCGTTTCAAAGGATCCAACAACACACGCTTTCCTATCCTCGAAATAGCTGCTCCAAATGCCCATCTCACGACAGCCAACCTCCGATAGCCTTCGTAAGACCTTGTCCCACGAAAGATAATCGAAAGCTCCCTTAAAATCAATGAAAAGCCCAAGCACATACTTCGCAGATGATTGTTCGACAGAACTCTTCACATGCATCCAAGCGTCTTCGACGCATTTGCCTTCCCTAAAACCAAACTGGTAACATGAAGGGCCCTCGCTGTAGCATTCCTTGAGTCTGTACACCATGACTCTTTCCAGCACTTTTCCAAATACTGGCAAGAGGCTGATGCCCCGATAAGAGCGAGGATTACTCCTCACTCTATCAGGCGACTTAAGGAGTACCACAACACGAGCACATTTCCATGCCTTCGGGAAGTAGCCCTCATTAATGCACCTACCGTACACCGCCTCCAGGTATTCAGGGATGGCCTTCCAGATGTTCTTACACATCTCTCCGGTCAACCCATCCAAACCTGGGGACTTCCTGCTTCTCACCCGACAAAAACAGTCATCTAATTCCGACCTCACCAAGTTTGGAGGGTCTGCAGGAGTACAGTAAAACTGTGCTGGGTTCCGGGGCACACTGTCGTGCAGAGAAATGGGATTGCAGATGAAGATGGGAGTTTGATAGATAGCTACAGCCGTCGTAGAATGGAGTCTTGGAGGAGCAGAGGAGACTGTAGGGTCACCAGGCTGTTTTGGCCGAGACTTGACCGCTCTAGGACGGGTTGGGTCCTCAATCTAAGGAGGGAATCTCTTAGGATTTTGATAGGTTTTGTGATTGGAAATTTTTGTAAGAGAGCGAAGAGGAGCGTATCGCGACGCATTAGAGCACACCCAGCCGAGGAGGTATCACCTCAATTTAATACAGCTGACGTTGCCAATGTCTTCCAAAGCGCTGTGTCCTGACAAAATTTCGATGATAATGATAAAAAAGCGGGATAAACCCATAGTCGTGTACCTGACCAGAGTCTTTATCCTGTCGGTAAACACCCATATAATTTCCGAAGCCTGGAAAATGGGCAGGGTGGTTCTCAAATTGAAACCGGACAATGACGCAAGCAAGGGATAATCGTACAGGCCAATTTCGCTCTTATCAACAACATTGGGCGTACAAATTAATTTGGTCCGTTTTTTAGCTCAAATTAGCTAAATATTTTTGAGCTGGACTAGAAAGACGAAAAAAGTACCAATATAATGAGCTTTGGATTAATATTTGATTTTAATTTATCATTAAACGTATCTGATATTTGTCTGAAAAAATTTTCACTTATTGTTTTCGTATTCGCTATTTATGGTACTTTGAAGAAGTATTTCTATCCTGCTGAACTGGAGTGTATAACTCATCTATGCATTACATTATTCATTATCCAAATGATGTTAGTTTTGTAATTACTTTAAGTTATTACACCTTAGAAGAATTTTTGCAGTTATTTTTGAAACTACTTAATGGTCAATACTCTATGGACGACCCACACAAGGTTGATTTCAAAAATGCACCACAGGAGACTAGTTTATAAACTACCTTTCAGTATAAATACTTGAACACTTCTTAATAATTACCTAGCCTTCTGTACTGCATTTTGCTTTATAAAATCTTAATAAAAAACAGTAATAGCCTCACGATATCGAACTAAAATCAAAACGAACGAAAGCAAGTCACTCAATTTCGAATCATTTTGGGTTTCTCTATCTCGAAAGCTTTCATTCGTTCGTACTTACGTGTGTGAATTACGTTAAGGCGCTTCCAGACCGTAAATTTTAAAATTTTTAGAATTTTATTCTAAAATACTACTAATTTGTTCAAGGATAAATACAACTTTGTAATAAAAATACAAGAAAATTACAAAAGAAAAGTAAACAAAAAAAATTTATAAAAAAAAAAAATATACATAATAAATACAATATTAACAAAAATATATTATATACATATAGCGAAAATTATTAAAATATATTTCAAAAACCAAAATAAGAGTTTGCGATCAAATCGTGCAATCGATTGTTTAATATTAAAACTGACCAAAATGTACCAGACGATGATGTTTAAGATGAATAAGATGTGGATTTAAACGAAATTAATCTTCTAGACGAGCTCAACAAAACAAATTATTTATTTTAACAAATCTAATACAAAAAGTATCAGTATAATAGACGATTTCATGTATTTAAACAAGACAAAGAGAAAACCAACAACACTTTTTAATGCAATTTTATCGCTATCACCAACATCGCAGAGCAAAATTGGGTACGCTATTTTTAATATTTCTTATCGACTTTCTTCTTCTTACTGCCAATCATATCTACTCTTTCGTAGATGACAGCAGCATTTGTCATTCATATTATTTTGATCGTACACCGAGCCTCATGAAGATTGGGGCGAAAAGGATGAATATGAACGACACATTCACAAGCGAACTGGCGAAAATCTCCAAGTGGGGTCGTTCGGACAGTCTCGATTTTAATGCACTCTGACGTATTGGTGTGTTGTCATCTGGGTAATATAGATATTGGGAAATCAGATGCTCTTGATGTTCTGGGCATAAGAATTCACCATGGCGTTCGTTGGAACAATCACATATTTCATGTGCCGAAAGAAGCATCCAAGCATTAAGACAGTGCAAGCAATACTTGACTCCATCTGATCTCCTTAATATTTACAAGACCTATAACCGACCAAAAATGGTACATCATTCTCATGTATCGGCCGGTGCTTCAAAGTCTATTTTGGAGCTTCTCTACTACGTACAGAAGAAGGCGGAGGTACTTATTAGTGACAGTAGAAGTCAAGTCTATCGATTCGTTAGAGCATCGTCGCAATGTGGTGAGTGTCGAAATGTTCTATCGGTACTATAACGGAATGACGAAATAAGGGAATTAATTTCTAATAATCACATATTTTCACGTAGTACCAGTTTTTCTCGTGGAGCGTATCCCTTTGTAGTTGATTGTCCAATGAATCGCACAACGCACTATAGAGAAAAATTTTTTGTTGCACCTTCGACAGTTTACCCTTCTACTTACGACATAAATAAATTTAATTCAAACGTCCATACATGATTCCATCCTCCTTTCCGTAACCTATTTTCCTATTACCAGCGTAATGCACTAATGAGTGCTGGACTCAAAAGCAAAACAACATCGTCCTCGTTTTTAAATTAAAAAAGCAAAAAACCAAATACGCGTTTATTTTTCATTAGATGATTATTATTATTATTATTATTATTATTATTATTATTATTATTATTATTATTATTATTATTATTATTATTATTATTATTATTATTATTATTATTATTATTATTATTATTATTATTATTATTATTATTATTATTATTATTATTATTATTATTATTATTATTATTATTATTATTATTATTATTATTATTATTATTATTATTATTATTATTATTATTATTATTATTATTATTATTATTATTATTATTATTATTATTATTATTATTATTATTATTATTATTATTATTATTATTATTATTATTATTATTATTATTATTATTATTATTATTATTATTATTATTATTATTATTATTATTATTATTATTATTATTATTATTATTATTATTATTATTATTATTATTATTATTATTATTATTATTATTATTATTATTATTATTATATTATTATTATTATTATTATTATTATTATTATTATTATTATTATTATTATTATTATTATTATTATTATTATTATTATTATTATTATTATTATTATTATTATTATTATTATTATTATTATTATTATTATTATTATTATTATTATTATTATTATTATTATTATTATTATTATTATTATTATTATTATTATTATTATTATTATTATTATTATTATTATTATTATTATTATTATTATTATTATTATTATTATTATTATTATTATTATTATTATTATTATTATTATTATTATTATTATTATTATTATTATTATTATTATTATTATTATTATTATTATTATTATTATTATTATTATTATTATTATTATTATTATTATTATTATTATTATTATTATTATTATTATTATTATTATTATTATTATTATTATTATTATTATTATTATTATTATTATTATTATTATTATTATTATTATTATTATTATTATTATTATTATTATTATTATTATTATTATTATTATTATTATTATTATTATTATTATTATTATTATTATTATTATTATTATTATTATTATTATTATTATTATTATTATTATTATTATTATTATTATTATTATTATTATTATTTATTATTATTATTATTATTATTATATTATTATTATTATTATTATTATTATTATTATTATTATTATTATTATTATTATTATTATTATTATTATTATTATTATTATTATTATTATTATTATTATTATTATTATTATTATTATTATTATTATTATTATTATTATTATTATTATTATTATTATTATTATTATTATTATTATTATTATTATTATTATTATTATTATTATTATTATTATTATTATTATTATTATTATTATTATTATTATTATTATTATTATTATTATTATTATTATTATTATTATTATTATTATTATTATTATTATTATTATTATTATTATTATTATTATTATTATTATTATTATTATTATTATTATTATTATTATTATTATTATTATTATTATTATTATTATTATTATTATTATTATTATTATTATTATTATTATTATTATTATTATTATTATTATTATTATTATTATTATTATTATTATTATTATTATTATTATTATTATTATTATTATTATTATTATTATTATTATTATTATTATTATTATTATTATTATTATTATTATTATTATTATTATTATTATTATTATTATTATTATTATTATTATTATTATTATTATTATTATTATTATTATTATTATTATTATTATTATTATTATTATTATTATTATTATTATTATTATTATTATTATTATTATTATTATTATTATTATTATTATTATTATTATTATTATTATTATTATTATTATTATTATTATTATTATTATTATTATTATTATTATTATTATTATTATTATTATTATTATTATTATTATTATTATTATTATTATTATTATTATTATTATTATTATTATTATTATTATTATTATTATTATTATTATTATTATTATTATTATTATTATTATTATTATTATTATTATTATTATTATTATTATTATTATTATTATTATTATTATTATTATTATTATTATTATTATTATTATTATTATTATTATTATTATTATTATTATTATTATTATTATTATTATTATTATTATTATTATTATTATTATTATTATTATTATTATTATTATTATTATTATTATTATTATTATTATTATTATTATTATTATTATTATTATTATTATTATTATTATTATTATTATTATTATTATTATTATTATTATTATTATTATTATTATTATTATTATTATTATTATTATTATTATTATTATTATTATTATTATTATTATTATTATTATTATTATTATTATTATTATTATTATTATTATTATTATTATTATTATTATTATTATTATTATTATTATTATTATTATTATTATTATTATTATTATTATTATTATTATTATTATTATTATTATTATTATTATTATTATTATTATTATTATTATTATTATTATTATTATTATTATTATTATTATTATTATTATTATTATTATTATTATTATTATTATTATTATTATTATTATTATTATTATTATTATTATTATTATTATTATTATTATTATTATTATTATTATTATTATTATTATTATTATTATTATTATTATTATTATTATTATTATTATTATTATTATTATTATTATTATTATTATTATTATTATTATTATTATTATTATTATTATTATTATTATTATTATTATTATTATTATTATTATTATTATTATTATTATTATTATTATTATTATTATTATTATTATTATTATTATATTATTATTATTATTATTATTATTATTATTATTATTATTATTATTATTATTATTATTATTATTATTATTATTATTATTATTATTATTATTATTATTATTATTATTATTATTATTATTATTATTATTATTATTATTATTATTATTATTATTATTATTATTATTATTATTATTATTATTATTATTATTATTATTATTATTATTATTATTATTATTATTATTATTATTATTATTATTATTATTATTATTATTATTATTATTATTATTATTATTATTATTATTATTATTATTATTATTATTATTATTATTATTATTATTTATTATTATTATTATTATTATTATTATTATTATTATTATTATTATTATTATTATTATTATTATTATTATTATTATTATTATTATTATTATTATTATTATTATTATTATTATTATTATTATTATTATTATTATTATTATTATTATTATTATTATTATTATTATTATTATTATTATTATTATTATTATTATTATTATTATTATTATTATTATTATTATTATTATTATTATTATTATTATTATTATTATTATTATTATTATTATTATTATTATTATTATTATTATTATTATTATTATTATTATTATTATTATTATTATTATTATTATTATTATTATTATTATTATTATTATTATTATTATTATTATTATTATTATTATTATTATTATTATTATTATTATTATTATTATTATTATTATTATTATTATTATTATTATTATTATTATTATTATTATTATTATTATTATTATTATTATTATTATTATTATTATTATTATTATTATTATTATTATTATTATTATTATTATTATTATTATTATTATTATTATTATTATTATTATTATTATTATTATTATTATTATTATTATTATTATTATTATTATTATTATTATTATTATTATTATTATTATTATTATTATTATTATTATTATTATTATTATTATTATTATTATTATTATTATTATTATTATTATTATTATTATTATTATTATTATTATTATTATTATTATTATTATTATTATTATTATTATTATTATTATTATTATTATTATTATTATTATTATTATTATTATTATTATTATTATTATTATTATTATTATTATTATTATTATTATTATTATTATTATTATTATTATTATTATTATTATTATTATTATTATTATTATTATTATTATTATTATTATTATTATTATTATTATTATTATTATTATTATTATTATTATTATTATTATTATTATTATTATTATTATTATTATTATTATTATTATTATTATTATTATTATTATTATTATTATTATTATTATTATTATTATTATTATTATTATTATTATTATTATTATTATTATTATTATTATTATTATTATTATTATTATTATTATTATTATTATTATTATTATTATTATTATTATTATTATTATTATTATTATTATTATTATTATTATTATTATTATTATTATTATTATTATTATTATTATTATTATTATTATTATTATTATTATTATTATTATTATTATTATTATTATTATTATTATTATTATTATTATTATTATTATTATTATTATTATTATTATTATTATTATTATTATTATTATTATTATTATTATTATTATTATTATTATTATTATTATTATTATTATTATTATTATTATTATTATTATTATTATTATTATTATTATTATTATTATTATTATTATTATTATTATTATTATTATTATTATTATTATTATTATTATTATTATTATTATTATTATTATTATTATTATTATTATTATTATTATTATTATTATTTTTTTTTTTTTTTTTTTTTTTTTTTTTGATAACTGGAACAATTGGATACTCTAGTATATGTATCACAGACATAGAAGAACACTCGATCTATTTAGTTTCAAAGTGACATAACCCATGCCAGCATTACAGAAGACCATGTTGTCCATACCTACATTATATAGGACTAATTTTGTAACTACACTATGTTTGTAACTACATAGTCATACCTACATTACATAGGAATAACTTTGCAATTACATCTTCAATCACTGAATTACATAAGTGTAATCCTTAAACTACTCTATGTTATAATGTTTTAAAATAACATAGTCCATACCAGCATTATATATGACCATGATTTAACTACAAAGTCCATACCTGCATTACATAGGACCAAGTTTGTCCTAAAACTACTGTAGCCCATGCCTGCATTACATAATATCGTGATAAGTTAAACCATATTAAGTTGAACGGATTATGTACCAAAACTTTTTCTGCAGAGTTATTGCTAACAAAAAAATGTGTTTTCTTTATATGTGTTAGTAAGAATTGTATAGTCAGATAACTCCCTAAGTACTGAACCGATTTAAATAACATTGGATTTTGTTCACATCTTTACAGAAAAATCTTAAAGCCCACATACATTTGCCAGAAAAAATATCCGTAAACCTTGAGCCTAAAACTAAAAAAAAAGTCATGGTTTTTGAATTGACCTGGTCAATATATTTAGTAAAGGTTTATTTAAGGATATACTTGCATTTTATTATGTATATAAAATTGTATTATGTTTTAATTTCTTTTTAAATAAAACATATTCGGAATTATACAAATAATTAACCAGAAAAAGTATTCGTGTATTTAAAATATTAGGTCTGTTTCATTACTTTATATTGGGCGCCCTCGGAATCACAATTTTACCGAATTGCGTTCCCGTACACAAAAATTGGGTAAATGAGAAACACTTTGAGAGAGTAATATTTTTTTACAAACAACCCGTGTTTTTCTTTGGGCAAGTTTGTTGTTTGACAAATAAAAAATTACAAATAAATTATTTTTTTAAAAAAGCTAAACAAATTAAATTTTTTTATTTGCTATTTACTGAATCTTTTTAGATAATATAACCTTAGAGCGCTATATGTGATTTAGATTTAAGAGCGCTATTTGTGTAATGCAATATCTGGAATATATTGAATACATATCCGTAGTGTATCTTCTGACCCATAAGTAGCTTGCTTCAGTATACTTAGTTTCCAGTCCAAACAACAGATTTATCTTATCAACTAAATTTAAACTTAAGCCGATTATTTCTAGTCCGTATAAGAATTCGGTCCAAAACACCCATGTGAACAGACAGACTGCAAGTGGAAGGCTGAAGGGTCCTGTAGGATCAAGAAGCTGACTTTGCCCGAGTATGATGTGAGACGCACTTGATCGCTTATGGTCATGGTAGAAATGATATGCCTAGACCAGTGACTGTGCTAATCGGGCACTGGTCGACTGCAAAGCATTAGCACAGGTTAGGGTATTGGTACAACGATTACTGTCGCAACTGTGGGGAAGGAAGAGACGGTTGAGTACTTCGTATGTGAATTCATTCCTTTGCTACTACCTTACTGTTTCCTATCAAAAATGAACGAATATATCAATTTTCATAAGATAGATAAAAAGTTAAAGTAAGAACGCCGTTTATCCAACAAGAAATTGCAGTTCACCGTTACCTCCGATATTACGACGTTGCTGTTGCGAATATTCCCTTTCAGTGATAACAGCAGTGTTAAATACTCAAATCAGGGCAGAAACCTTATAATATTATCCAATGATGCGTGAAGTTTTTCATTACAAAAGATACTTTGAGATTGTTGATATTTATTTATTTTTTTTATTTATTATCTTTCTTTATTAGTATCAATAATACTTTGAATTTACATTTACAATAGTTTAAATAACAAGCTTTAGCTTTAAAATACATTGTTTCTAACAAATAATATAACATTTTTTCGAAATATGTTCGGATTGCCTTCACTTTTAACGTCACTGGGTAATCTGTTGAAGAGCTGAAGTCCTTTGTAAAACAATGAGCGTTGCATTGCGGTTGTTGTAGTATAACATATCGTTTATATATATAATAAAAAGCAATGCCTCCAAAAATTGATCCCTGTGGTACTCCATATTCGTTATTAACTGTCCTGGATTTAATATTATTTACCTTTGTTATTTGTCTCCTATTCGTCAAATATGATTCAAACCATTTTAATTCAGTTCCTTGAATGCCGTACTTGCAAAGTTTCTGCAGTAGTATGCCTCTATGAATTGTTTCAAACGCTCATTTAAAGTCTAGAAATTTTGCAACAATCCTTTTGTCTCTTTCCGATTTTTTCCACCTGTTTATAAGAAAATTAACCGCTGTTTCGCAAGAGAAATGTTTTCGGAAACCAGAATGATACTTAGATAATAAAGCGTACGATTCCATATATTGCTCCAATTGTTCCTTTACTACTTTTTCCATTATCTTTTCACACGTCTTCAAGGTATTAATTGGGCGAAATTCTTCACAAAGTTTTGTGTTAGCAATCTTTTCAATGGGCGTTATCATTGACTCTTTCCAATTATCAGGAAATAATCCTGTTCTCAGAGATTCATTTATTATATCCAACATCATTCTTCCTATCACATTCCAACTATTAAGTATAATTTTAATTGATATTTTGTTGTAGTCCGCCTTATTCTTTAAATTTTTACATATAATTTTTAATTTATCCAGATTTATAGCACTGAATTTAAATTTAGAGTTTATCACAGGAATTCGGTTTGAGTATTGCACGTAAGGTATTGTATCTCTTATAGATCTTATACTATCAACAAAAAATTCGTTAAATTTATCAGCCATCTGCAAATTTTCCTTATATTCTATTTGGTTAAATATCACAGATTGAATTGTATTCTGGTTTTTCTTAAGTATTAGATTCTTTATCTCTCTCTACATATCCTTTTGATTTCTAGCATTAATTATTTTGTTATTTATAAAATTTCTCTTTTCATTTTCAATTTTCACCTTATATAAATTTCGAACGACTTTGTAGTTATTCCATGCTTCGTTACTATTATCTATTTTCGCTATTTGGTATTTATTAATTTTTTCCCTTTTTAATTGCCTTAGTTCATTGTTAAACCATTTATTTGAGTTGTTTCCGTTGATAGTTCTTTTAATAGTCATATTTTCAACTGCATTCTCCAAATATCAGTCAAAGACGTAAACTTTGCCATCAAGGTCTTCATCTTCACTTACTTGTCTTATACCTTCGATTTCTCTATTATATTGGGTGCTGTTGTATTTAAATATTTTAACTTCCTTATCCCTTTTACCCACATCCAGGTACTTATCGCAGTCATTAATTATTATATCAATTGATTCATGATCAGCAATTTTATTTGAGTAATTAATTTTGGCTGTTATGTTTCTATTATTCGTAATTATATAATCAATAATGGTTTTTGAACTTCCTGTTATCCTTGTAAATTCTGTCATTATATGCCTAAGGCCATTATCATTTATTATGCATTCTATTTTGTCCTTGTAAAAACCATTTTTGCTCCAATCTATATTAAAATCACCTGTTATTATTATATCACAGTTTGCTTCGTTTATATTCTCCAAAATTTCTTCAAATGCTGCAATAAACTCTGCCTCTGCGCTACTTGGTGACCTGTATACAGCCGTAATTATACACATGTAGTTTTCATATTTAGCGATGTATGCAGTTATCCAAATTTTAGAGTTAATAACTTTTTCGGCCACTATTCTCACATCCCATCTTTTCTTGAAATAAACTATTACGCCTCCAGTTCTTGTTGAGTTTGATAGAGTTGCATATTGATTGTTATTTTCTATTTCTATTTCTTGTTCCTCTATATCTTCTGTTAAATGAGTTTCCGACAAAATAATAATTCTGTTTTTTCCATTTCTGTAATTATCTCTAGCTGATTAAAGTTGTTAAGTAATCCTTGCATATTGGTATAAGTGCCGTATATTTGCCTTGATTGTTAGGCTGTTAATCCTATTCTTCTTTTTTTAGCATTCAACTTGTCCTGATATACCGGACATTCTCTGCTTGATGTTACATGATTTTCATCTAAGCCCAAATTTAACCTTTTATTAATTCTAACACAATTAATGCATTTATTCATTACTTCCCTGTTGCATTCCTTTGTTTTGTGCTCTCCATGGCATTTATAACATATTTCTTGATTTTTACATTCTGACGACTTATGATTATACCCTCTACATTTAAAGCATTGTATAATATCAGTGCCATCATATATTTTACATTTTTCCCATCCAATGTTAACTTTTTGTACGGTCATTATTTGCATATATGATCCGTTATCAATTTTTATTTTTGCATTGTAAAAGGTGCGACCATTTCTTTTATATTCAAACAATTTTTGCACTTTTAATTCACTATTTTTTAAAATATCATTCTGTTTTTTTAATTTATCAATTATTTCATTTTCTGAAAATTTAAATGACATTCCTGTTACTGCTGTTTTCATTTCCGGTTGATTTGGTACTTTTATTTCGTTTTGTACTGCTTCTTTTATTTTTTCTCTCTCTTTATTGCTTTCACTTTGGATAACAACAGCTCCATTTCTTCTCTCTTCAACATTTACAATTTTCAAATTGGTTGGATTTACCTTTCTATTGAGATCCTCTTTTGTTTTGTCTATACCTTGTTTTTCCTTTGGCTTAATTATCAGCGGGTTTTGTTTATTCTTATCTGGCATCACCGTTTTATTTTTTAATGCATTTGCAAATGATACCCTACTGGTTGCCCTGACATTTTTCTCCGTTATAGCTTTTTTTATTTCATCACACATCATTTTGTTATTTACTTCAATTGTATCACACATCTCTTTGTTTTTGTTTTCATGTTCATTTATTGTTATATACAGCTTTTTAACTTCTTTTATATTTTTATCACAGTATTTTTGTGCTTCATCTATCTTTTTAAGCCTCTCTTTATATCTTCTCTCAATCGCTTGTAACAGTTGTATTATTTCACATTCGTTTTGTTTTAGTGCTGTTTCAAATTCGCCTTTATATGTTAGTAAGTTCTCTTTATTTTTTATTACACTGCTCTGAATTTCTGCAAGCGCCAAATGCACGTTATGGATATATTGCAGGCAGTCATCACACATAAAGCGTACGTAGCCACCGGAATCCAATATGCCAATAAAGTATTGATCCACTCCCGAGCATCTCTTAGCACAGTGAAACACTTTTTTGCATACACCTGCACACATTATGCCTGACTCTCCGCGTATTGCAATTTTACAATGATGGCATTCGGCCATCTTTGCAATCTTTATTTTCAAATATTTTCTATTTAGTATAGGGTTATTCTTATTTTCTTTTTTATATTAACTTTTATTAATTATTATTATACGATTTTTAAATAGTCCCGTCTATTTTTAAATCCAATATTCTATTATTTTTCAATAATTTCCTTAGAGTTTTATTTTGCACACCCGTTTCTGACAACTGTTTCTTTATTTAAATATAAAAAGTAAGAAGGACTTAATAGAAGTGTATATTTAAAAAAAAATTAATGGAAATCTATCTGATTCCACTGCGTTCGATTTGATAATGGAAAAGTAGTACTGAATGAAAGTGCTACGACGACATACCTAAAAGCAAACCCACTATAAGAAAATATTAAAGAAACTTGTGCTGGATAACTTTAACAACTTCTCTTCTGGTTATTACCAAGCGTAAGTTAAATTACATAATTGTGTTTTTTATTTTAGTATTTTTTTGTTTTTATAAAGTTTTATTTTTATAATTTTATAAAAATCTAATATAACGTCAAACATTTTTTTGGGTAAAATATATGTTTTTTTGTGTTCCCGTACTTTTGTAAATTTTTCTCTCTGATTGAGAGAAATTGTTTACTCCCATTGTACCGAACTTTACCCAAAAAGTAAAAAAATAGACGTATTATTAGATACAAATTATTTTATTATTATTTCCTATAATAATTATTAGTAATTGGTGGGATATCAGTAGCATTGAAGAACTTGTGCTGGATAACTTTAACAAATTCTCTTTTGGTTATTACCAAGCGTAAGTTAAATTACGTAATTGTGTTTTTTATTTTAGTATCTTTTTGTTTTTATAAAAAGTTTTATTTTTATAATTTTATAAAAATCTAATATAACGTCAAACATTTTTTTGGGTAAAATATATGGTTTTTTGTGTTCCCGTAGTTTTGTAAATTTTTCTCTCTAATTGAGAGAAATTGTTTACTCCCATTTTACCGAACTTTTCCCAAAAAGTAAAAAAATAGACGTATTATTAGGCACAAATTATTTTATGATTTCCTATAATAATTATTAGTAATTGGTGGGATATCAGTAGCATTGAAGAACTTTCAAAAACATTTTTGGCATTATCTGACTAATTTGTATATAATTTTTTACTACTTTTGGTCCATTCTCCCATAATAACGCTTTTAAGCATTTCTGTCTAAGTAATATTATGTTTGCGGTTCTTGCGATCTAGTAAATTTCACAAATGCTCTATGGAGTTAAGGTCTGGTGGTTGAGGTTGAATTTTCCATTGATGTTTGATGTTATAATGGTATAAAAATTTCATATTTTGTTTGATTTTATTATCCTGTTTAAACCAAATATATTATACTAGATGTAGCTGTTGTAAATATTTTTTCAAATTATGTTTCAAAATAATTAATGAATTGTGGATTCTTTAAATGTCAATTCTCTAAAAATCATTATCGCCGTCATCATCATCACTATATTGAAGATTTTCTGGATTCTGTTCAAATATTATAAGCTTAGTGCTTCTTGTTGAAAATTATTATCTCTTTTTCTTTTAACTTTCTCACATTGGAAATAATAGAAGTCTTAAAAGTCTTAAAAATATATTCTCATTAGATTTTTCTTTTGAAAATTTTTGCGAATTTGAAGTATCTATTTCTAGCTTCGTGGGCATCTTCTGACAACTGCCATATGGGGCATGATTTATTATTTCTGATCCATGAATTAAATATTTGTGAACAGTTGGAGACATACCAAGGATACATTTACACAAAATATTCAGCGGTATCAAATGCAAACTTCCGAAAAGTGTCAATATTTATTTGAAAATTTGAAACTGTTACCGTTATTACATGCATTCGCTTTATAAAATTGACGTTAGGGTTTGTTATTTGTGCCGAAATGTCTGCCGAAACGTCACTCAAGTGTTGCCGTCATTGGAACTTCCAAATACGGGTTTTGGTTATTCAATAACGAAACTCATTTGACGCCTAAACTCACACTGTATGCGAGCTTTGGTAATCGAAACAA
Organism: Wohlfahrtia magnifica; assembly: GCA_023159175.1. Classification (NCBI taxonomy): domain Eukaryota; kingdom Metazoa; phylum Arthropoda; class Insecta; order Diptera; family Sarcophagidae; genus Wohlfahrtia; species Wohlfahrtia magnifica. Next base: position 20,763 of record JAKWBJ010000293.1, read on the forward strand.
TTTTCTTTTCATCTTCAGACCTAGATGAGCTTTTTGTTTAAAGTTTTATAATAAGAATTCATTATTATATTATAAAGACTTCGCCGAGAAACAAACATTGTTGCTGGCTGTTACAAACACCGGCTCAAAATAAAAACATATTGTTAAAACACTCTACTCTGAAAGCTTCTTTCCACAATGGGCCACTGTGGTCTCTGGGTGGGGCGCTTCGGTACCGCCTTTTTTACCTACTTACCTAACATGTATCTATAAACATAAATCAATTTATTTTTAAAAGGAGCAAATAAGAGCAAGATCTTTTTTCACCAGTGGTTGCCGAAATGTTTGTATTTTTGGGCAAAAAACCTTCGCTTAACATTGCTGAACTCACTACTTTAAGTCCACATATTTCCCAAAAATGACTGATTTTTAGCCTCTATTTCAAACAACATAAAATGTGTACATTAACTAAGCATAAAAATAAAAAACGCAAAAATAATCTCACTAGCTGAAGTTAATGTTTACATTATTACTTTTTACATTATCCTTAAAAAAATATATATACAGAAATTTCGCTTTGAAAAGTAAAAAAAAATATGTTTTCACTTTTATTTAAAAAACACAAAAACTCTTACTTTGGAAGAACGTAGCAGCATATCGGAAAATGATACCAAGATAATATGCATAGTGATATCTGATATGCAATATTTTTATGCATAGTGATGAATTTTATCAACTTTAACATGATATAAATTTTCTTACCATTTTCTGAATTTTATTTTTTTAATTAATTCCCATTTTCGGTATCAGATACCACAATGTGCGTTGTATGTATGTATGTATATAGCATATGCCTGCATCTAGACTTAAGTTTTTACAACTATATTATTAAAAGTCTCCATCAAGAATATACATATTTGTTTATTTCTTTCTAAGGAACATTCATTGCTTTTTAGGTGTGCTGCTGGTATTTCTGTCTGTTGTTTTGGTCGAACCGAAACATCAAGTATGGCATTATTAATTACTAAAGAAAATGAAAAAATTATGTATAGTTATGTTTTACTGGAAGATTAAACTGTTTTCGATGCTCATTTTTAGTGAATACTGTTTTGAACTCTTCCATCAATTTTATTCCCTTTTTTTTTTTTGAACTAGTTCGAATGTGTTAACGACAGCTGATAAAGTATATGGTTACTAGGCTTTTTGTTTTTCAGTAAGTACTGATTTTATCTAAAATCTTTTGAATCGGTGTATCAAATAAAGGTAATACTGAGTTTTACATAGATATAAAATATCATTAAGGTCTTATACCGAAATGCAGGTTAATAAATTCCAAAAGCTAAGTATCTTCGAATCAGGTTTCAATATTTTATTTAATGATTTCCATATATAGCCAAGAATATTCTTATTGATTAGTATATACATATGTATATATATGTATATACATATTAATATATATATATATATATATATATATATATATATATATATATATGTTGAAGTTGAGAAGTTCTCGGGGACTACTCTCAGCCAATGAGCTGCACCCGATTCTATTTTTAGATTCATTGAAACGGGCCTATAGTTTGACGCCGGCTGTGAACGACAAATGCATTAGTTAAATATTCAATACTCAACCAGTTACTAGCTATTTCATAAAATCACTTCTTAAGGTGATACCGCTGTTAAAAAAACTTTATTTTTTCAGATGGTCTGGGCTGGTATGAACCGAAGATCTTTTGGTTGGTAGGCGGGTGCCTTAACTATCATACCACTGCGACAGTATTTATCAGAAATTTTATCGAATCTTCCAAAAAACCGGAAGTTACAAAATTTTAAAAGTTTTGAAGTAGAAGTGCATTCAAGAATTTTGAGAACATATTCAACTTTTTTAAACACATTCAGACGTTATTACTGATTAATTTTTTAGACTATATGTTTTTGAATTAAAGAAAAGAGAAAAATAGCCGAAAAATTATAAACAAAGGACAAAAAAGACAGTAACATACTTATCTTGTTTATAGAAGTATATATGCATGTATATTGTTTATAATTTTTTTTTTTCGTAAAATCGCTACAAAAATAACGGTATCTTTTGCTACGATTTAAATTATTAATTTAAAAAATTTGTTTTAACTGTTCTAAGTAGAATAAGTTTTGTTTATCGTTACGTATGTAATATAGTTTTTAATTAGATACGTAATATTGTTTTATAAATGTACTGATTCTGATTTTTGTAATTTTAAATCGGGCAACCCAGACTTTAATTTTAAAAAAGGCGGATGTAAAAATGTAAACAAAAGAAGAAAATGTAAAAAAACTTTTACAGCTGGAAATTGGAAACGTGCATGAGCAAAAAATATACATATTTGGACTTGCAAGTACCTTTTTTAGTGTGCCCTGAGTGATACCAATTGCATAGTGAACGGTATTACCGTACCCATTTTGGATATTACATTTAAAGTAATGGAAATGAATTGAATGTTGTAGTAAGTTGAAATTTAAAAGTCATAAAGTAAAGTCGTGTTAAGGCGTTCGTAAAAGTATTGTGTAAGTACAGCTCACATTTAATTTAGTTTATTTTTCATTTCTCTTTAAGTATTTTTTATTATTATTATTCTAGTGAATTACTGTATTTAGATTTTGTTTTTGGCTTATAATCTGTAACCGTATTTAAATCGGTTATTATTTATTATTATTATTATAACTTTAACATTTGGAGAAGCGCAAACAACTTATTTTGAAAACAAATATTTTGTATATTTTTCAACCCTTTTCAAGATAATAATTTGAAATTTAATAGAAAGAGATTTATATAAAATAAACTAATTGAGTTTTATTTTCTGAGTTTTCTTTAATGTACATTGGATTTACGCCTAAATATTCGCTCCTTTCGTACCGGATAAGACAGGAAACTTCAGGAAGAAAAATTCGGAGAACTTCAACGCCCTTCACGAGGATTCTTATCATTATATCTACAATATCACAAGAATTCTACTGTTAATGTTTACAGCACTGCCATTAGCCTCTCCGAGGAAAATAATTTAAATATAAATCTGATCAAATTATGGCAGCTTGAGAAACCCCGAAGAGGAGGATTTTATCTTCTGAGGATAGACTTTGCGAGTAGAATTATAGGTCTACGACACAGCGAAAATCTAGTGGAAGATACATCGTAACGTTTCATTTTAAATCAGACTGCCCTCGATCGATCAACTTGGGTATATCGAGGACTAGTGCTTTACGGCAATTTTCTAGAATTGAATAATCTCTTTTGCGCAAACCGGACATTAGGAATATGTATGATGAGGTTGTGAGGGAATATTTGAGCATAGGTCATATCAAACCTGTTGGTTCTTCTGAAAAAGCGGTTACTTATTTGTGTTATTTGCTGCATCATCCTAAAGTTTGATAGGAAGACCACAAAACTTAGGGTAGTCTTCAATGCGTCGAATGAGATTTCGAATGGTACTTCCTTAAATTATTGCTTATTTGTAGGACCAGCTTTGCAGGCCGATTTGGTAATTTTACAGTAATTTGGTAAATTTACTTTATACGGTTGTCTGGTTGAGTCCAGCGATTGTCATTGCCAAGATTATTATTCAACGAATTTGGTAAGACAATATGGATTGGGATGAATGCCTTCCCGCTTCTAGTGAGAGGGAATGGATAAAATGGCACATGGCACGATTTTTACTCATTTATTGTCTTCAAAGACAAGAGTAATCCCTATTAAATCGGTATTTCTCCTTCGTCTTGAATTGAATTTCTTGAATTTCTCCTTCGCCTTGCTGCGTTAGCATCAGAACTTTTAGAGAATTTGCTTAGGAAAATTTATATTCCTATTGAGCGTACTTATTGCTGGACCGATTCCACTATTGTGTTGGCTTGGTTGCGTAAAGCTCTCTGCACGTGGACGACCTTCGTTACGAATATGTTTTATCTCATTCATGAGAATACGGGTGGTCATAATTGGCCCCGTGTAAGGTCGGAAGATAAGTCAGCTGATTTAGGTAGTAGATGTGTTATTCCACTTGAATTGGTTAAGAGTAAACTTTGGTAGCACGCTACACAGTGGCTCCGTCATGATAAGATTCTTTCAAATTTGAGGGATCTTGGGTTTCGAAATACTGATAGCGGGGGCAGGAAAGTTAAAGTGCATGTCTTTTCTTCGATAAGTTTGTGGATATTTTAGAGCGATTTTCGTCATTGCACAGGGCCACTTCGGGTCATTGCATATATTTTTAGATTTTTCTTCGCTGTAAATTCGAAATATAGGAATCGATTTAGATTTGACTCAACCATAATCACTTCATCTGAAGTTAAAATGGTGAAATTGTTGCGCGAAAAGGTTTATTTCGGAGAGGAATATAGTGTCTATCGACTAAGATTCCTTTACCTGCGAAGAGCTCCTTGGTCCTATTAAATCCATTTTTGGATGAACAGAGACTTATGAAATTGAATGGTCGACTTGGAAAGTCACCTTCACTATCATACAGTAAACGATATTCGATTGTCTTACCGTATCATTGTCGAATTGGTATACTTCTAGCGGCATTTGTGCATCTGATTTCCATACATGGTGATAATCAATTAATACAGCGCATTTATAGATTTGAGTATTAGGTACCAAGATTGCGTTCTCTGGTTCGCACCGTTATTAATTGATGTAAGCGTTGTACAATTGAACTCAGGTGAACATAAAGTGAAATAATGGCTGTATTTCCCCCCGAGAGAACTACTTTGCCAATTTACTGGGGTTGACTTTGTTAGCCCTTTCTGCGTTAAAACCTTTACTAGTCGATCTTGTCAAATCACTAAAGGATATTGTTACGAAAATGAAAATGCTAAAGACAAAATTCACCACATTAGAGCTTATTATGAGCTTTTAGTTAAAAAATGTATTGGCTTGTGTCAAGGCTTAAAAACTTTTAAAATTATCGGCACTAATTAAAAGCGCTGCCAATGCATGGATCGGTTACGTTTTGTGTTATTTTAGACCACTTTGAATTAACGTCGAAAAATGAAGATTCGTGTCCGTACTAGAACATTTTCTAAACTAATATCAAATACAATAAAAGCGGCGAATTGCGGCTGGTAAGTTAGTTAGTTGTGAATTGGCTGTCAAGAAGTAAAGTCTGTTTAAGGCGCAAATAAAAAGTGTTTTAAAAGCGAATTTGTGTATTAAAGTACAGTGGAATCAATAATAGACAGATTGTAAAACAACTAAAATAAAAATAGTTTTATTTTATTTTGACGCAATATAAACGAACTCAAACGTTTTAAAAAGGTTAAAACGTAACAATATGTTTCTATATTTGTTTGTTTTGCTACCAAGGCGATTCATTTGGAAACTGCGTCGGATTTGTCGACGGATGTATTTTTGGGTGCCTTTAATCGCTTTATTTCGCGAAGAGGTTGTCCTCACTATTTTCTCCGATAATGGTATTTTACCACCATTTTGAAGGAATACCAGGATAGAATGTGCCATAGCCTTGGTTATACTAATTTGAATTAGAAATTTATAGCAGCTGGCGCTCCCCATATGGGAGGTTTGTGGGAAGCTGGTGTTAAAAGCTTTAAGCTTCATTTTCGAAAGGAAGCTCAATCTTGTCGATATACATTCGAAAAGTTATCGACTGCTTTGACAAGAATTGATGCTTGCCTTAATTCGCGTCCATTGTGTTCAATGACGGTCAATCCTAGTATAATTGTCGGGTTGACACCAGATCACTTTTTAAGTGGATCACTTATTCTGGTACCGTCAGAACCATCGATGCTAGATTATCCAGAGAATATCGTTAATCTGTATCGTAAAATTCGAGCTTTAGTCCATCATTTTCGCAAAACGATGAAAAGAGGAATATTTGTACTCTCTACAAGTGGCAAAATCCACAGAAATATGTTGAACTCAATGACTATGTCTTTATTAGAAATGAACAACTACCCGCGACGGCATGAAATTTAAATATTATCGAGATAATTTATTCCGGTTCCGACGGTCATGTACGATATTCGTACTAAGAACAGGATCGTAAAGCGTCCAATAGCAAAACTTGTCGTATTGTATTAACACTGAAATTTAATATCAAATTTCTAATTTTAATTTTTTCTTGGCATTATGGACGCAGTATCTTCTTTATTCTAGGATATTCTCTTAGAATCGAATGATGCGATGGATGTTGGGGAGACTCGTCGGTAAGCAAACATTGTTAAAAAATAATATTTCAACATTGACGTTCTGTCGACATCACCCACTGCGCCTTGCTCACCTGAAGAGGACATTGTGACTGATCAAGTTACTCTTGCATCGGAAAAGAAAGTGGAAGCCTCTGACTCGGCGAAGCCTTCTCGGTCGCGAAAGTGCGTTATATGCACGTAACGAAAAATTGTAAGAGTTCGGGCAAATGTCCTATTTGCTATCAACCGCACAATTCCTTGTAACATGGCCATGATAAAATCAGGGAGGTTATAGCTTTGTCACCGACGTCACGAGTTAATTTGATGCTGGCTTCAAATATCCCCGTGCAAGCAGTTTTGGATTCGTGTTGTCAACACAGTTATATTTGTGCGGAATTAGTAGCAAAATTAAAAAATCCTAGCTTCAATTCGGTAGTGAACACTACTGCCAATCGAAATAGCCTCGGTATATAATGTATCGCAACGTGTTTCTTTACTTGTTCGAGTTTATAGAATACATGCAATAATGACTCCACTATCCTCTGTTTCGGATGGATATTGGACTGATTTTAAGGACTCCAATTAGCCGATCCTAATTTTTATCGTTCAGGCGGTGTCGCATTAGTAATGGATCCTGAAGTTATACCATAAATTATGCAAGGCAGAATTTAATCGCGTACGGGAATTCCACTTGCCCAGCATATCATCTTCGGATGAACCATATCGTGCGTTTCCCTTTTTAAGTAATATTAAATCGATCTTTTATGATCGCCACAGGAATCTATCATGGCTCATACTTCTATTAAAAAAAATCAACAGGAGTCCTTAATGGTTCAAATATTATATAAATATATATCTTTATATCTTATTTAAATACAGTCCACAGAAGTCCTTACTGGCTCATTCAATAAAATTATTTTCATCAGGAGTCCCTATTTGCTCACTTTGTATTTATTATTATTAATATTTGCACCTATTTTATGTGTTGCAATTTGGCCGCCAATGTTTAAGTACAACTCACATTTAATTTAGTTTATTTTGTCTTTTTCCTTAGTGTTTTGTATTACCTTATATTTCCATCAAGGTAAAATCTAGTATTTAAATTTTGTTTTCGGCTTATAATCTTTAACCCTATTTAATTTGGTTATTATTATTATATCTTCAACATTTGGAGAAGCGAAAACAACTTTTTTTTGAAAACAAATCTTTGTATATTTTTCAACCCTTTTTAAGGTAATAATTTGAAATTAAAAAAGAGTTTTATTCTCACTCTTTAATATAAAATAAACTAATTGAGTTTATTTTCTGAGTTTTCTTTTATTTATATTTGATTCACGCCTAAACAGGTATTGAGTAACTGTTTATTAAGTGGAAATTAAAGAAGTTGCTGTATAAAAATAAAGTGTGGAAATAAATAAAAGACTATAAAGTAAAACATAAACATTTATATTATTTTGCGCAATTTAAAAGAACTCAAAAGTTTTCAAGAGGTTAACACGTAGCAATATTTATTGCAAAACTGATTGAAATCCTAAAAAAATTAAGACAATTTTATTTGTTAAATAATAAATAACCGAATAACGAGCTTTGTGTAGTTGTTTTGAATTGTGCATCATACAGGAAGAATTTTTTTGGTGCAGAAGTAAAAAATTTTAAGAAATGAAATATGATCAGAAAATTTGATCGAGGATGAGAATGTGGGTGAATAAATTTATATACGTATTATTATATATGTACATATCTATTTAAAATTTTCCATCTCTATCTTTTTAAATAATTCAGACATTGCTAAAGGATTTGATTCGTACCCGTACAATTAAAACTGATGTTCGAATAGCAAACAGCGAAATCTCTGTTTCCAAAGCATTGCTCTACTGTCTTTCGTGTAGCAATGTGAGCAGTATTATACCGTAACTTCTCATTTTGGCGACGAAGTAGAGATGTAAACCAGGGATGCACACAAAGAGCGAAACACTCAAAATTATAAATACTCTGAAGTTAAAACGCTGTAAAGAAATACCTAGGTATTCATACAAAGTATAAACATACATAAATTTAGTATTATTAACGCTTCTCGATATCCTAAGAAAAATTTTTGCTCTTTTCAAAATTAAAACAAAACCACACACATGTTTTTTGTTGTAATTATGGTTGCCGTTTGGAATGATGAAAACAAAGCGTATGAATTTTTTTGTTGATACAAGATGTTTTAGCATTGTTAATTTATTGCAATTTTTTAAGTTTTTTATAGGAAAATAAAACAATAACAATTTTCAAGGAATTATAAAAGCAATGTCAATAAATACTGCAGCGTTGCGATAATGATGATTTTATCATATTTTTGATGATGATTTTTAATATCAAATGATGATTTTTTTAGTTGGAAAAAATACAATTTTTCTAAAAAGAATATATAAATAAAAAAAAATAAATAATTTTTAAAACCAAAAAAAAGTGTCAATCAACTTGTAGTTAATTGTTTTTGTTTGCTATATACCCTGTTTCTAATCTACACAAAAATGTATCAAATTTTCTGGGCATTTGAAAGTAATTAAAATAAAATTTTTAAGAATTATAATTGTTAAAAAACGTATTTTTTAACGTTTCACATACATTCAAACATAAAAATTTATAAGTATTTAGTAAGAAAAGGTAACAGTTACGTACGTTACGAGGAAACTTTGAGTTCGATTTGATTTGAACGCTTAAAATTATAACGTTAAAAATTATAAATAGAAAAGACTTAGATTTCCATTCTTTTCAAAATTTGCATAAAATTTAATGAGTTTTCCTATTTCTTCTAAAAACGTTTCTCGAATATTCTCAAAAGTCAATTTAAATGAAACCAAATGTCGATTACATTTTAAACATAGAAAGTTTACAAAATTAGTGATATATTTGTTTGAGGCTATAAGTAAATGGGTACCATTTTCTTCTTAAAGGTAAGGTTCATGTAAATGTAGTCGTAGGTGGTAAATCCGTCAGCTCTAATTTTGACGTACTTTTTTAGCATTTCTGACGGTATGTCAGCAATGGCGGTTGTAATGTCTTATAGGGCTGTTTTGTGGCTGACTCGTTTGTACGAGAGTTCAGTCTAATGGGGTCAAATTGCATGACCTCGGTGGTGGCCAATGCTTTAAAACGGGATAAATTGCTCACTAAACTCGCTCCTCAATAGGTTTATGGTGTGGCGTACGTGTGGCATGATGCACCGTCTTGAAAACAAATGTCAATCAAGTCCAATTCTTTCGTTTTGGGATAAAAACTGGTAGTAGTCGCACGGTACCTTGTTCCATTTCATCGGTAGATCTTGAACTGTGTTTGGCTGCTCTTCACATAAAATTCGGTAATTTTGTTTGTCGACGTACCCATTGAGCCGAAAATGACCTTCGTCGCTGAAGATAATTTTTCGGTACGAAACACTTTCCGCACAGCACGAATTTTGATTATAAAATTCAAAGATTTGCAAGCATTTTTCCTTTGTTAGTCTTTTTATAAAATAGGACATCAGTTTTTTTTTTTTAATTATTACTCATGTTTTTGTACAAAATGTTTGTTAAAAAAATTATGATTTTTGCTTTCAAAATATGATTTTTCTTTCGCGAAATGATGCTTTTCTTTCCAAAGCTTCTGGCAACGCTGAAATACTGTATGATATTTAAATTGAATGACTATGTAGTAAAGGTTTGCAATACAGTTGATTTTTGCACATTTTCTTCCTCCTAGCAACACCGGTTTTAATATTCAGGAAGAGAATAATTAAACAGCCGAAAAACTTCGTAATTTGAACAATATGAACTAGCATCGCTGGTGTAAACGACCGCTTAATTCTTTATTTTCAAAGCGCACCTTTATTGACGATTCATTATATATCCTGCAGTCGCGTATGCTACCTCTCCATCTGGGTTCAATATCTACGATCTTCAGTTCAACATAACAAATCACCTGAAAATATATTTTATTAAATTTTAAATGCAAAATGCGCTGTATCACCTACGGTTTTCTTAATTTTTATATAAGTGCAGTCCATACCACTAATAATCCCCGGGAAATTTCGAATCTCTTTAAACTATCTTCTCTTTCCCTTATTTAATTATCACTTATTTTAAAGTCCATGTTGTCATATTTACTTCCATTACTTTAGTATTGTTTTCAGTTAATTTTGATTTACTCATTTTCAACAAATGGTTAATATTGTTTATGTATATCGTACATTATCTCATTTTAGCATTGCTCTTCAATGTGTATATTAGACAATTTCGAATTTTGACAGAATCTAGGGCTTGTCATTAACTTGAAAACGACTTGACCGATTTTAATGCAATTATCACCTAATGTTTAGGAACAAAATTTCCTGTAAATCTATTGAATAATTTTTTTTTTTTTTTGTATTCTCAACAGTTTCGGAGTTATTCGTAACTTAGTTGCAAAAAAAAAAAAAAACAATTTTCGCGCAAGATCAGCGTTTATTTTTTTTTCTAAAAATTATTAAAAATTATTTCAGAATGAAAATTTTACGTGCTAAGCATTTAAATTAAAGCTAAAAAAGTTGAAAATAAAATAAGCTATAAATCATGAAAATCGATAGGTGAGTGCTGAATTTATTCGAAATTAAATGCAGGTGCCTAACTTTGACCAAAATTAGCGAACAAAGTTTTTCTTGTAAAATTAATAGAATTTTTTTCTTTTATGTCAAAAAATTATAAAAAATTCTAGAGTATAAATTTTACATTCTAAGCATTAAAATGAAAGTAAGATATGTTGAAAGTTATAACCCATAAAGGCAGGTGGTAGGTAAAAGTATTTTAAAAAGAAGATGTTTTATTATTGTGGTAAAAAATCCAGTACAAAATTCATTTTTGAGAAATATGATACACTTTTTTTCATCGTTCAACACTTGTTTGCGAAACTAAAAAGAACCAAAAGTTAATATTGAAAATTACTCTAAGGACTATTTCCGTTTTATATTTTTTTATTTTGGTGTTTTACAAAATTTATACATAGAATTAGCTTATTTATAATGGAATTTTGTTTTAGACTACAGTATGTCAAGGACTTGGACTTGCAGATTTGTTCTGCCACATCTGTGGGGAATTTAAAATCACAACGCCATACAATAACTTCCCGAATTAAGAATGCTTATAAACATTACTTTAGATTTCCTATCGATTAAAGAAACAAAATATTGGCCACCAAAAATATATTATAATGCTTGTGCAAGAGTTTTAAGAGGTTGGCTTGACGGCAATAGTAAGATCATGCCATTTATGAAACCAATGATATGGAGTGAACCACAAAATCACGAATATGATCGTTATTTATGCATGACGCCATATAATATAACCGAACATTTCATCTGCCCGACGACCAGTTCTTCAAAACAATAATATTTTTTCATATACATATTTATATGTATGTATTTTTTTTCCTACCAGATATTTGCTTCATTATTTTTGTGTGTTGCCTAATAATGTATTACACATTCTCGAAGTCGAAGTTAGGAACCAGCCTTTATGGGTTATTTTACTTTCAACATACCTGGCATTCATTAAAATGTAAAATTTATATTCTAGGAATTTTTTTATAACTTTTTAGAAATAAAAGAAAAAAAATTCCAATAATTTTACAAGAAAAAATTTGTTCGCTAATTTGGTCGAAGTTAGATATCTGCATTAAATTTTGAATAGCAATAGCCAACCAATTTTCATGATTTATAGCTTATTCCCATCATTTTAACTTAACATGTAAAATTCGCATTTAAGAAAAGTTTTTACGACTTTTTGAAAAAAAAAATTGCTCTAATTTTGTGTGAAAATTTTATTCAGTGATTTGTAGGAAATTTTGTTTCTATGCATTTGGTAGTAATTGCATTAAAATCGGTCAAGTTGTTTTAAAGTTATAAGAAATTTATTGACATAACTACAATATTTTGTGCGAAAAATTTGCCACGCCCATAAAAATAATTTAGTCCGGCGGAAAAAATTGATAACGGATTGAATTCAGCGCAAAAAAATCATTATATTCCATATAGTTTTATTTAAAGGCGTTTGTAATAAATAGTAGTTATTATATATCAATTTCCTTCTACAAGTTGGGCCTTGTGGGAAGAAAATTGTCGTTATGTTTGCAGAGGAGCAAACATAACGTCGGGTATCGCTTGGGAGAAAAGGAGCTAAGGAAAACGAATGAATGTGAGTAGATTTTAGTAAATTACCTTGTATATTGCAGCCAATGTGTAAATGAAAAGGTGAGTAATCTTCAAACAACGTTATAAAATTTATTCTGGCTTAAGGAGTTAATGAAATGGATTAAAATTCAAGTTATTTGAAGAAGAATACGGAATATGGAATATATTTAGGTTAAGGTAAGTATAATTCATAAAGGGTGAGTATCATTAATTAGAGGTAAGTATAATTTCAATCACTAAGGTAAGTATAATAATAATTATAATTATTATAATTAAAATTCAAATATATATTAGTATCTAAATTAATGCCCTGAGGCGAGGTGGAGTAGGTCTGGGCCTTTCGGCATGCCAAACGCTACTCATCTTTTTCTTTGAAGTTCAAATGGAAAGAAGCTTCATAGTTCAAAATAAGTATAAAATTGCGCTTTTTTTCCAATGCTATAATGGAAACCAATGTTATTATAATAAAGAGCGCCAAATAGCGAATAATGTTAGTACAAATAAAAGAAATGACAGGTATTTAATAATTCCAAGAGTAGATAATTAATTGTCCAAACTACTTTGGACATTGGCGCCGGCCTTGACGTATGTCAACTGATTAATTTGAGCACAATACTTGAGCTAGTGACCGAATCGCCCTATTGTCCGGCTTCGTGGCAGCATTTGATGTTTGGTCGCTGGACGTCGTAGTTGCTTCTCTTTTTGTCACAGACATAGCCAGAAATCTGCGACACAAACGCATGCTATGTCTGGTTTTGCAAAGCGGGCAGATCAGATAACTTTTCTCTTGTTGCTTCCGACGTCGTGGGTGCTGCTTATGTGCTTTTGTGCACTGGTTGCAATGATGATTACTCCTGAGGGGGGAAAAAATATATTGGTTAATAATATGAGGATAATGAGGAGGAATGAGATGAGATGTGATATATGTGAGAAATGAGAGAGGGTTTTGATTATACTTATCTGTTCCCGAATGAAGGAGAGTATCTAAAAAAAAGGGAGATAGAGTTCGTCAAACAGTGCTGTCCCTTAGAAAAGGGAGATAGCACAGTTTAACGATTGGGCGAGTTAAGACACCAGTAGATATCCGAACGCTGGCTGTGCGTACGTTGCCATCCGGACCTGGAAAAACTGCCTCAATTCGTCCTAATCGCCAATCATGTGGGGGAGCTAAGTCGTCCATTACCACAACGAGATCTCCTGTGCTCAAATTTGGGAAAGAGTCTTTCCATTTGTAACGTTTCTGCAACGATTTGAGGTAATCGTGCTTCCAGCGTAGAGCAAATTGATGATGAATGGACCTGAGCTTCTCCCAACGGTCAACGAGAGATAGATTTTGGAACGTATGTTCCGGGAACGCCAATAGAGGGGCACCTCGAAGAAAGTGACCTAGGGTTACAGCCGATATATCCAGTGGGTCCTCTGACATGGCGGATATCGGACGAGATTTTAGCACACCCTCAATTCGTGCGAGAATAGTGGCAAATTCTTCGAAGGTGAGTTTTTGAGCACCGACGATCCGTTTAAAATGGTACTTTAAACTTTTAACAGCAGCTTCCCATAAGCCACCCATATGAGGGGCGTGTGGTGGTATGAAATTCCATTCGAAACCGTGCGTGATGTATTTTTGGGCGATGTCCTGGGATATGTTCTTAACGAACGTAGACAATTCCTCTTCAAGAATCCTGCTAGCGCCGAGGAAATTTTTTCCATTATCAGTAACTAGCATTTAACTGATGGGGATTTTCTCATCGATGATGATCTCAATTCAAAACGGCCTGCGAAATCAATGCCATTTATCTGGAATGGTGGCGATAAACTGCATCTTTCAGGTGGGAGAGGGGCCGTTATCTGCTGGGTTGCCTGTTGTCTGCATATCAAACAAGTTTTGCAATGGCGTAATATCTTCTTTATCCTGGGTTTTAATCTTGAGATATAGTATTCTGTTTGAGCCATTCTGCACATTAAATTATAATCAGCATGAGATAGAAATTCATGAAGATAATTGAGATATAGATGACAGAGTCTTGAGTTTCCCGGTGACATTATGGGGTACCGTTCATTATAAGGGAGACGAGATTGAAATAATCTACCATTGACACGCATGATTGAGTCAGAGTCAATGAATGGGTTCAGGCATTTCAAAGCACTTGTTTTATAGTGTGGTTCCGAATTCGAGAGACTTGTATTCCTCGGTGTAAAATGTTTTTTGGGTCAACATTATAAGACGAGATGTCACGAATCGCATTTCCCGATGGGTTAGATTCCGTGACGTAGTGGATTCTGATATCTGCCTTATTTTCCTGGAGCATTTGTTGAAAAATCTGAAAATATGACAAATGACTCGTAGTGCTCTCGTGTAAGATAAGAATAGGGTTAAAATGTCCTCTTTTTCCACTTGGACGTGAAGTGAAATGTTGTTCCTGGGTTCCGAAATTGAATTAATTGAGTTTCTCCCGGGCCACTCTGATTGTGGACTGGTGAGCCATGATGGTCCATGCCACCAAAGGGAGTTGTGAGCAAGATCGAATGGTTTGCAACCACGCGTTCCAAGATCTGCTGGGTTATCGCGTGTTGGGGCATGACGACATTTGATATCCGGTACCAGGCCATGTATTTTTGCTATTCTGTTAGCAACATATGTCTCCCAAGATGATGGTGGTTTTGATAGCCAACTCAGAGTTATAGTAGAGTCGGTCCAGAGATGAATTTCACGGGGTTTGAATGTTAGAGAAGAGACGATGTGATTCACTAAATTTGCCAATAAGTTCCAATCTAGGGAGGGAAACTGTCTGAATGGGGGCAACTTTGCTCTTTGCCACCAATAAGTGCGAGAAAACTTTGTTTCCATTTTCACACCGGATGTACAGGGCTGCGCAATACGCAGATTTTGACGCATCTGAAAATCCGTGCATCTGAATATGATCCTCTGGAGAGTACTTTATCCAACGGGGGATGTTGATTTTCTCCATTTCCGAGAGATCCTGGGTGAGGGTATTCCATTTTCCGAGGGATTCTGGTGAGACATTTTCGTCCCATTCTAGTCCCTCTAACCATAGTTGTTGCATTAGGATCTTTGCTCTGATGATTATCGGAGCCAGCCATCCAGCTGGATCAAAAAGTTTTGCAACATTGGAGAGTATCAGTCGTTTTGTGATATGTGTTGAGTGAGAAATTGGAGGGGAGATGTAGGTGAATGAGTCCGTGAGAGCGTTCCAATTGATGCCAAGGGTCTTAGTTGAACTTATGTCCTGAAAGCGGAGAAATTGGGAGTCATATAGGTTATCGTCATCAACATGAGAAAGTAATTGTGGGCTATTAGCAGTGATCTTCTTCAATGGGAATCCGGCTGACCTTAACATTTCGATCGTTTGGGTCTGGGCGGAGATGGTTTCTTCCAACGTGTGACCGCCGGAAAGTATGTCGTCTACATACGTTTCCGAATGATTTCGGCTGCTCTAGGGTATGTGACTTCGGAATCTTGTGCAAGTTGTAAGAGTGTCCTGATAGCCAGGTATGGGGCACAGTTTACTCCGAAAGTCACGGGTTTCAGATGATAATCTCTGATGGGGCCGTCATCCTGGGGTTGGAAAAGAATTCTCTGGTATTGTCTGTCAGCTTGGTGAACAAGTATCTGACGATACATTTTTTGGATGTCGCCACTGAACACATATTTTATATTATCCAGTTGAGCATAACGGACATCAAGTCGTTCTGAAGTGCAGGGCCAGTGTAGAGTACATCGTTGAGGGAGAAATTCGATTTTGACTTTCCGGATGCATTAAACACAATTCTCACCTTTGTTGTCTTGTGATCGGGTCGAATAACTGCGTGATGTGGTAAATAGAATGAGTTATATTTGCCTTGGGAGGCAATTTCACATGATGAGGTTTCTTCCATGTGATCTAGAGATAAATATTCATTAAGAATTTCTCTGTACACCGCATGTAGATTGGGATTCTTAGAAAGTGTTCTTTCCATGCTGGAGTACTGAGCAAGAGCTATATAACGAGTTGAACCTAAAAAGACTTTATCGGGATATTCTGTCTTAAAAGGCAATCGTACCACATATCTTCCGCTTTCGTCCCGTGCAGTGGTTCGCTTATATAAATCTTCACAAAATTCTTCCTCGGATGATTTTGTGGGTGTTTGGGGTAATTCCTCCTGTTCCCAGAATCTTTTTAAGAGATTATTAAGCGCCACGGTGTTGGTCATTGGGACCGATGTCGTAAAAGCCTGAGCAGCTTTCGTTTTTATTGGACCGCTGAGAACCCATCCGAAGATGGTGTTATAAGCGGTGGCTTGACAACATACATTCTTTCTAATGCCGTCAATGTTGAGGCAATGTTCGTAGTCGTTGCCCAGTATGTGATCTATCTGGGAGCGTTTGTTGAATGTGGGTTCCGCAAGGTCTAATTCTGCCAATTGAGATGAGTGGGGAACTTGACAACTTGAACAGGGCAAATATTTTGTTACCTTTGGCGATACTATTGCCTTAATGCTTACTCTGAGATCATGTCTTTTTGAGTATAAAACGAGATCATATTCTTTTTCCGCAGACTGCTGTTGGCCACCGATTCCTATGATGGAAAAAGTGATTTCCTGTATGGCAACTGTAGTCGATTACGAATTTTCTCCGTTAAAAAACTGCGTTGGGATCCGGGGTCGATTAATGCTCTTACAGTGAACATGTCTCCTCGATGCTCCAACTGTACCAGTGCTGTTCGTAACAAAATGTTCTCGCTGCTAGTGGAGCAGTATGCATTTACCTTTTTTGAGGTGCTGGGGAGCTCGTCTAGTGGCTCCTCTCCAGTTCGGGTGTTCTTTTCCGAATCTTTCTGAGTTGATTTCTGTCCCATATGCAATAGGGTATGATGGGGTCTTCTACAATGTAAGCAAGTATGTTTGCTTTTGCAATTTACTTTCGTGTGGGACATTGTGAGGCAGTTATTACATATTCGGTTATGAAAAACGAAATCAAGTCTGCTGTACCGAGAACGACTTGAATTTGGGGCACTCTCTTAAGGTGTGATTTGCGTTGCACAGTCGGCAAGACGAACTTAAGTTTTCCTGTGATAAGTATGTCTGCGTATTGGGTTGGTTTGTGTGATGATGATGGGAGGTCGTAGTGTAATGCGTTCTCTGAGTCATACTAAGGCCTCTGGATCTCCTTACATTTGTTATACGTTCAACAGCCTCGTATCTATCGACTAAAAATTTTGACATTTGTGTCCATTTTGGTAATTCACGTGGCGAAGTTAAGGATTGTTCCCAAAGAGCCAGGGTGTGATCCGGGAGTTTCGTTGAGACTAATCTAATGAGGATTGGGTCCCAACTTTCCACTGCTATACCGAGTGTTCTTGGAGTCGCAAGTGAATCATTTACCGAAGATTGAATCCTCCTGAGTGATTCACTATCTTCATTTTTTGCAGGCGAGATGTCAAATAGAAGTTTAATCTGGTTATCCACCAATACGCGCTTATTTTCATACCGGTCCTTGAGAGCTTCCCATGCTATGTTAAAGTTATCATGAGAAAGGGGGTATCTTTTGACTATAGCCCCTGCTTCTCCCTTCGTCTTGTTACGAAGATGGTAAAGTTTCGTGACGGGAGCTAGTTTGGCATGATTTATGTATAGAGCTGTGAACATGTCACGGAATGAGGGCCATTGTTCATAAATTTCACTAAAGACCTCCGTATCGCAGGGTGGAAGTTTAATACAATCAGACGAGTCATACAGATTAACTGTTCTATTGAAGAGTTGCTGGGTTTGTGCTCGATGGGGGGTCGACTGAAATCCCGGGTTGGATACGTTACCAATTGCTGACATCTTTAGCAGATCCAGAATCCGAGCAAGATATTGATAATATGACTCAAGGCAATGTTCATCTTTATGCTTTATTTCCTGTTGCAGTTCGGTTGAGAGTGAGATAAAGTTGCGCATCATGACTAATTCGTAGGAATAATCGAGCCTATTCCATCTTTCGTCCAAGTCACTTCTAGCATGGATTCAGTTTGATCCTCCGGTTGGGTTGCATCGAACCTCTCGCAAAACGAGAGTAAGTGTTCCGAATCGAACACAAAATGGTCTTCGGTATTCGCCCTGTGTTCGCGGGAATTGGAAGGCATTTCATATACAAATTTGTGTTCGAGAGGATTCGAAAGGAATAAAATAAAATAAAAAAGGTGGGTCTAAGCGCAATGGTCCAGTGGGTTTGCTATATGAGGATTCTGAAATGAAACTGTTCAAAGTGATATAGGGGCCAAGTTGTGGCAATAAATAAAAAAAACATGCATAGCAAGACCATATATATAGTGTAGTTAATGGATTGGCTGAAGCAATAGATTCATAGCCACCCATTCGACTAAAACAACCAAATAATACCTTAGATTTTAGAGGTTAAATATTGGGCATACATCGCCAGCTAACATGGAAAGGCAACAAAAATGCTAAGTTGACCCAAATGAAAGCAAAGCCGATACAAATAAATTTGTTTATTAATCGACACTCGGTCCTTAGCTTGGACTACAAACTCCTCTATTTTATATAATGGTACTTTTAAACCAATCTAAATTCGCCATAAAAGTGCTGTCAACATTTGTTATTTAAAACCTAGAAACTCATCTTTATGGAATTTTTTTTAAAGAACTATGCTATGCTAAATAACGTCAAATATCGAGTTTATTGAATTCTACACAAAATATATTCTCAATATTGTTAAATTAGGGTTAAAGTAGTTCAGTGCTAGATGTTGATATACAATACATATAAGCAGGGGTCAATAGCAGAGTATATCAATATCTAGAATGAGGGTCGTACACGTACCAACGAATGTATAGGTGTTAAAGCTAGCACTTGCTATTAATATATGTTAAAGGGTGATGTATAGGGGCCAATTCATAGCACAATATTAATAGTAAATAAATGTTGGTTCCGTTCGATAATGTAGGGGTTAAATGTAGCATTAATGTGTAGTATAGAGTATATGATAAAGTGTAGATAGGGGCTAAATATAGCACTGGATGTGTATAACGATTGAACTAAATTATTCAATCAAATTATCAAAGCAAACGGGTAAAGCGTCAAATTTCCGAACCGAAATGATCCCGAAATAATCGCACTTATTCCAAACTTCCGAGTTAATTTCAGTATTCCAATATATTACGAGTACTGAAATTCCGTGTGACAAAGTTGTCACACTAGTACGCAATGGGTTAACGTAAAAAATGAACCAACAATGCGATGCAACATTGTATGGTTCCCGCACAACCGTAATTTCCGCGAGTAATAGTAACCGACTTAATTTCATTCCTCCAGTATTTCATGGATACTGAAATTCCGTGCAACAAAATGATGCACTGTACGCAATATATCCGAGCGAAGACGAATTCGAATAAATATTTGCGTCGATACGCAAAGGGTCAATGCGATCAAATATTGGGTGAGGGAAATATCAAGGGGAATACTTATTGTGAGATGAGTATTAATATGTCAATATTGTGATTTATAAAAGTTCCATATGTAGTGATTAAAGGTACTTACATACTCTTGTATTTCGCTTAACCTGAATCCGTTTAAGTTTCCTGATATCTTTGTCCTCTTTGCTTTCCTTACTACTCTTTGCTTTCCCTATTAAGTATTATGTGGGTATTATATTGTTATGTGTTAAATGGATTAATGTGGTGAGGATAAGTATTAATATTATTAAGTAAGTACTGTATAGGTATTATAGGTATTTCTATTTTCATATACATATTTTTTTTCAGTTTCCATCATCCTGCTCATAAGCCGTTAGGTTTTTACCGTCATCGATGAGTGGCAAAACTCCGTTATCATTTGTCCCCGTTAAAATGTGTGCAACGTTGTTGCCAAGTTTCACTATCAGGTATTATTAATGTTAATGTTGTTCCTTTATTTTATTCTATTTATTTATTTTTTTTTCTAATGTAAGAAGAATTGTCACTTCATCCGTTATATAATAATGATTTAATAATGTAATTATTATAAACAATTGCGTTGCTTACCAATCTCCGAACTTTTTTTTTGAGTGTGCTTGTGTTGTTCCCGATTTTGTTGTTGTTGTAGTCTTATGTATTTGCAGATGTAACTGTATGAGTTTGTGTGTTTTTACCTGATTATTATTTTTAATTGTTTCTGTAATTATGTACGTATTTTGCTTTATTTTGTAGTTTAATTTTTCACTTTGTTAATTATGTGGGTTAGTTCTATTGTCACCTTTTTGTTGTTGTTATTTTTATAGTTTTTCTTTTTACACTTTTGGCAACACTTGAATTTAATGTTTTAAAGTTGTGAAACTGTATTTTAGTCTGTTTTTTTTTATTGATTTTAGCACTCTTAGCAACACTTAATGTTTAAAGTTGAACACACTTTTTTAAATTCAATATCTTTTTTAACACATGTATGTATAGTCTTCACTTTATATATTTACCGTTTCCCTTTATAAATATTTAAAATTTTTACAATTTAATTGTGAATTGATCCCTTTTATTTTGGATAGAAAAGTAATAGAAAGAAGAGAATTATTTTTTTTTTTATTCCTTTAACTACTAAAAAATATCACTCTTAAACACAAAAAATAGAACCAATTTCATATAGGGAAGGAAAAAAAGAGTTGTTCAATAAGAATTAATACGTTCTATTTTCTGTCTAATTAATGGATCCTTATTTTATGTTATAATTTCCCTTCGTGTTTTGTCAAACAATTAAACTTCTCGCTTTGATGACTCAGGCAGAAAGAATTATGCGTTTACGCCTGAGCAATAAACACATATCATTTTGCAAATTCTCTCTTTCTCACTTTGGTGGTGGTTTTTTATTAACAATTAACGGAGAGTTTAATAGATTACGGCGAATTTACCAATTAAATTCGCTTGAAGAGAGAGTATATATTATACTATAAATTCCAATATGAACTGAAGTAACGAGGGTAATTTGATGTGTTTTCATGTAGGGGATGAAAACTAAATTGTCATCAAATATTCATTTATTACCTTTATGCTCATGGACTGGATTCGGGATAGGTTGCTGGTAAAAATCGAAGGACCATGTAATAACTAGTAGTTATTATATATCAATTTCCTTCTACAAGTTTGGCCTTGTGGGAAGAAAATTGTCGTTATGTTTGCAGAGGAGCAAACATAACGTCGGGTATCGCTTGGGAGAAAAGGAGCTAAGGAAAACGAATGAATGTGAGTAGATTTGAGTAAATTACCTTGTATATTGCAGCCAATGTGTAAATGAAAAGGTGAGTAATCTTCAAACAACGTTATAAAATTTATTCTGGCTTAAGGAGTTAATGAAATGGATTAAAATTCAAGTTATTTGAAGAAGAATACGGAATATGGAATATATTTAGGTTAAGGTAAGTATAATTCATAAAGGGCGAGTATCATTAATTAGAGGTA
Organism: Wohlfahrtia magnifica; assembly: GCA_023159175.1. NCBI lineage: Eukaryota > Metazoa > Arthropoda > Insecta > Diptera > Sarcophagidae > Wohlfahrtia > Wohlfahrtia magnifica. The sequence continues at coordinate 42,528 of JAKWBJ010000293.1, forward strand.
AGTATAATTTCAATCACTAAGGTAAGTATAATAATAATTATAATTATTATAATTAAAATTCAAATATATATTAGTATCTAAATTAATGCCCTGAGGCGAGGTGGAGTAGGTCTGGGCCTTTCGGCATGCCAAACGCTACTCATCTTTTTCTTTGAAGTTCAAATGGAAAGAAGCTTCATAGTTCAAAATAAGTATAAAATTGCGCTTTTTTTCCAATGCTATAATGGAAACCAATGTTATTATAATAAAGAGCGCCAAATAGCGAATAATGTTAGTACAAATAAAAGAAATGACAGGTATTTAATAATTCCAAGAGTAGATAATTAATTGTCCAAACTACTTTGGACATTGGCGCCGGCCTTGACGTATGTCAACTGATTAATTTGAGCACAATACTTGAGCTAGTGACCGAATCGCCCTATTGTCCGGCTTCGTGGCAGCATTTGATGTTTGGTCGCTGGACGTCGTAGTTGCTTCTCTTTTTGTCACAGACATAGCCAGAAATCTGCGACACAAACGCATGCTATGTCTGGTTTTGCAAAGCGGGCAGATCAGATAACTTTTCTCTTGTTGCTTCCGACGTCGTGGGTGCTGCTTATGTGCTTTTGTGCACTGGTTGCAATGATGATTACTCCTGAGGGGGGAAAAAATATATTGGTTAATAATATGAGGATAATGAGGAGGAATGAGATGAGATGTGATATATGTGAGAAATGAGAGAGGGTTTTGATTATACTTATCTGTTCCCGAATGAAGGAGAGTATCTAAAAAAAAGGGAGATAGAGTTCGTCAAACAGTGCTGTCCCTTAGAAAAGGGAGATAGCACAGTTTAACGATTGGGCGAGTTAAGACACCAGTAGATATCCGAACGCTGGCTGTGCGTACGTTGCCATCCGGACCTGGAAAAACTGCCTCAATTCGTCCTAATCGCCAATCATGTGGGGGAGCTAAGTCGTCCATTACCACAACGAGATCTCCTGTGCTCAAATTTGGGAAAGAGTCTTTCCATTTGTAACGTTTCTGCAACGATTTGAGGTAATCGTGCTTCCAGCGTAGAGCAAATTGATGATGAATGGACCTGAGCTTCTCCCAACGGTCAACGAGAGATAGATTTTGGAACGTATGTTCCGGGAACGCCAATAGAGGGGCACCTCGAAGAAAGTGACCTAGGGTTACAGCCGATATATCCAGTGGGTCCTCTGACATGGCGGATATCGGACGAGATTTTAGCACACCCTCAATTCGTGCGAGAATAGTGGCAAATTCTTCGAAGGTGAGTTTTTGAGCACCGACGATCCGTTTAAAATGGTACTTTAAACTTTTAACAGCAGCTTCCCATAAGCCACCCATATGAGGGGCGTGTGGTGGTATGAAATTCCATTCGAAACCGTGCGTGATGTATTTTTGGGCGATGTCCTGGGATATGTTCTTAACGAACGTAGACAATTCCTCTTCAAGAATCCTGCTAGCGCCGAGGAAATTTTTTCCATTATCAGTAACTAGCATTTAACTGATGGGGATTTTCTCATCGATGATGATCTCAATTCAAAACGGCCTGCGAAATCAATGCCATTTATCTGGAATGGTGGCGATAAACTGCATCTTTCAGGTGGGAGAGGGGCCGTTATCTGCTGGGTTGCCTGTTGTCTGCATATCAAACAAGTTTTGCAATGGCGTAATATCTTCTTTATCCTGGGTTTTAATCTTGAGATATAGTATTCTGTTTGAGCCATTCTGCACATTAAATTATAATCAGCATGAGATAGAAATTCATGAAGATAATTGAGATATAGATGACAGAGTCTTGAGTTTCCCGGTGACATTATGGGGTACCGTTCATTATAAGGGAGACGAGATTGAAATAATCTACCATTGACACGCATGATTGAGTCAGAGTCAATGAATGGGTTCAGGCATTTCAAAGCACTTGTTTTATAGTGTGGTTCCGAATTCGAGAGACTTGTATTCCTCGGTGTAAAATGTTTTTTGGGTCAACATTATAAGACGAGATGTCACGAATCGCATTTCCCGATGGGTTAGATTCCGTGACGTAGTGGATTCTGATATCTGCCTTATTTTCCTGGAGCATTTGTTGAAAAATCTGAAAATATGACAAATGACTCGTAGTGCTCTCGTGTAAGATAAGAATAGGGTTAAAATGTCCTCTTTTTCCACTTGGACGTGAAGTGAAATGTTGTTCCTGGGTTCCGAAATTGAATTAATTGAGTTTCTCCCGGGCCACTCTGATTGTGGACTGGTGAGCCATGATGGTCCATGCCACCAAAGGGAGTTGTGAGCAAGATCGAATGGTTTGCAACCACGCGTTCCAAGATCTGCTGGGTTATCGCGTGTTGGGGCATGACGACATTTGATATCCGGTACCAGGCCATGTATTTTTGCTATTCTGTTAGCAACATATGTCTCCCAAGATGATGGTGGTTTTGATAGCCAACTCAGAGTTATAGTAGAGTCGGTCCAGAGATGAATTTCACGGGGTTTGAATGTTAGAGAAGAGACGATGTGATTCACTAAATTTGCCAATAAGTTCCAATCTAGGGAGGGAAACTGTCTGAATGGGGGCAACTTTGCTCTTTGCCACCAATAAGTGCGAGAAAACTTTGTTTCCATTTTCACACCGGATGTACAGGGCTGCGCAATACGCAGATTTTGACGCATCTGAAAATCCGTGCATCTGAATATGATCCTCTGGAGAGTACTTTATCCAACGGGGGATGTTGATTTTCTCCATTTCCGAGAGATCCTGGGTGAGGGTATTCCATTTTCCGAGGGATTCTGGTGAGACATTTTCGTCCCATTCTAGTCCCTCTAACCATAGTTGTTGCATTAGGATCTTTGCTCTGATGATTATCGGAGCCAGCCATCCAGCTGGATCAAAAAGTTTTGCAACATTGGAGAGTATCAGTCGTTTTGTGATATGTGTTGAGTGAGAAATTGGAGGGGAGATGTAGGTGAATGAGTCCGTGAGAGCGTTCCAATTGATGCCAAGGGTCTTAGTTGAACTTATGTCCTGAAAGCGGAGAAATTGGGAGTCATATAGGTTATCGTCATCAACATGAGAAAGTAATTGTGGGCTATTAGCAGTGATCTTCTTCAATGGGAATCCGGCTGACCTTAACATTTCGATCGTTTGGGTCTGGGCGGAGATGGTTTCTTCCAACGTGTGACCGCCGGAAAGTATGTCGTCTACATACGTTTCCGAATGATTTCGGCTGCTCTAGGGTATGTGACTTCGGAATCTTGTGCAAGTTGTAAGAGTGTCCTGATAGCCAGGTATGGGGCACAGTTTACTCCGAAAGTCACGGGTTTCAGATGATAATCTCTGATGGGGCCGTCATCCTGGGGTTGGAAAAGAATTCTCTGGTATTGTCTGTCAGCTTGGTGAACAAGTATCTGACGATACATTTTTTGGATGTCGCCACTGAACACATATTTTATATTATCCAGTTGAGCATAACGGACATCAAGTCGTTCTGAAGTGCAGGGCCAGTGTAGAGTACATCGTTGAGGGAGAAATTCGATTTTGACTTTCCGGATGCATTAAACACAATTCTCACCTTTGTTGTCTTGTGATCGGGTCGAATAACTGCGTGATGTGGTAAATAGAATGAGTTATATTTGCCTTGGGAGGCAATTTCACATGATGAGGTTTCTTCCATGTGATCTAGAGATAAATATTCATTAAGAATTTCTCTGTACACCGCATGTAGATTGGGATTCTTAGAAAGTGTTCTTTCCATGCTGGAGTACTGAGCAAGAGCTATATAACGAGTTGAACCTAAAAAGACTTTATCGGGATATTCTGTCTTAAAAGACAATCGTACCACATATCTTCCGCTTTCGTCCCGTGCAGTGGTTCGCTTATATAAATCTTCACAAAATTCTTCCTCGGATGATTTTGTGGGTGTTTGGGGTAATTCCTCCTGTTCCCAGAATCTTTTTAAGAGATTATTAAGCGCCACGGTGTTGGTCATTGGGACCGATGTCGTAAAAGCCTGAGCAGCTTTCGTTTTTATTGGACCGCTGAGAACCCATCCGAAGATGGTGTTATAAGCGGTGGCTTGACAACATACATTCTTTCTAATGCCGTCAATGTTGAGGCAATGTTCGTAGTCGTTGCCCAGTATGTGATCTATCTGGGAGCGTTTGTTGAATGTGGGTTCCGCAAGGTCTAATTCTGCCAATTGAGATGAGTGGGGAACTTGACAACTTGAACAGGGCAAATATTTTGTTACCTTTGGCGATACTATTGCCTTAATGCTTACTCTGAGATCATGTCTTTTTGAGTATAAAACGAGATCATATTCTTTTTCCGCAGACTGCTGTTGGCCACCGATTCCTATGATGGAAAAAGTGATTTCCTGTATGGCAACTGTAGTCGATTACGAATTTTCTCCGTTAAAAAACTGCGTTGGGATCCGGGGTCGATTAATGCTCTTACAGTGAACATGTCTCCTCGATGCTCCAACTGTACCAGTGCTGTTCGTAACAAAATGTTCTCGCTGCTAGTGGAGCAGTATGCATTTACCTTTTTTGAGGTGCTGGGGAGCTCGTCTAGTGGCTCCTCTCCAGTTCGGGTGTTCTTTTCCGAATCTTTCTGAGTTGATTTCTGTCCCATATGCAATAGGGTATGATGGGGTCTTCTACAATGTAAGCAAGTATGTTTGCTTTTGCAATTTACTTTCGTGTGGGACATTGTGAGGCAGTTATTACATATTCGGTTATGAAAAACGAAATCAAGTCTGCTGTACCGAGAACGACTTGAATTTGGGGCACTCTCTTAAGGTGTGATTTGCGTTGCACAGTCGGCAAGACGAACTTAAGTTTTCCTGTGATAAGTATGTCTGCGTATTGGGTTGGTTTGTGTGATGATGATGGGAGGTCGTAGTGTAATGCGTTCTCTGAGTCATACTAAGGCCTCTGGATCTCCTTACATTTGTTATACGTTCAACAGCCTCGTATCTATCGACTAAAAATTTTGACATTTGTGTCCATTTTGGTAATTCACGTGGCGAAGTTAAGGATTGTTCCCAAAGAGCCAGGGTGTGATCCGGGAGTTTCGTTGAGACTAATCTAATGAGGATTGGGTCCCAACTTTCCACTGCTATACCGAGTGTTCTTGGAGTCGCAAGTGAATCATTTACCGAAGATTGAATCCTCCTGAGTGATTCACTATCTTCATTTTTTGCAGGCGAGATGTCAAATAGAAGTTTAATCTGGTTATCCACCAATACGCGCTTATTTTCATACCGGTCCTTGAGAGCTTCCCATGCTATGTTAAAGTTATCATGAGAAAGGGGGTATCTTTTGACTATAGCCCCTGCTTCTCCCTTCGTCTTGTTACGAAGATGGTAAAGTTTCGTGACGGGAGCTAGTTTGGCATGATTTATGTATAGAGCTGTGAACATGTCACGGAATGAGGGCCATTGTTCATAAATTTCACTAAAGACCTCCGTATCGCAGGGTGGAAGTTTAATACAATCAGACGAGTCATACAGATTAACTGTTCTATTGAAGAGTTGCTGGGTTTGTGCTCGATGGGGGGTCGACTGAAATCCCGGGTTGGATACGTTACCAATTGCTGACATCTTTAGCAGATCCAGAATCCGAGCAAGATATTGATAATATGACTCAAGGCAATGTTCATCTTTATGCTTTATTTCCTGTTGCAGTTCGGTTGAGAGTGAGATAAAGTTGCGCATCATGACTAATTCGTAGGAATAATCGAGCCTATTCCATCTTTCGTCCAAGTCACTTCTAGCATGGATTCAGTTTGATCCTCCGGTTGGGTTGCATCGAACCTCTCGCAAAACGAGAGTAAGTGTTCCGAATCGAACACAAAATGGTCTTCGGTATTCGCCCTGTGTTCGCGGGAATTGGAAGGCATTTCATATACAAATTTGTGTTCGAGAGGATTCGAAAGGAATAAAATAAAATAAAAAAGGTGGGTCTAAGCGCAATGGTCCAGTGGGTTTGCTATATGAGGATTCTGAAATGAAACTGTTCAAAGTGATATAGGGGCCAAGTTGTGGCAATAAATAAAAAAAACATGCATAGCAAGACCATATATATAGTGTAGTTAATGGATTGGCTGAAGCAATAGATTCATAGCCACCCATTCGACTAAAACAACCAAATAATACCTTAGATTTTAGAGGTTAAATATTGGGCATACATCGCCAGCTAACATGGAAAGGCAACAAAAATGCTAAGTTGACCCAAATGAAAGCAAAGCCGATACAAATAAATTTGTTTATTAATCGACACTCGGTCCTTAGCTTGGATTACAAACTCCTCTATTTTATATAATGGTACTTTTAAACCAATCTAAATTCGCCATAAAAGTGCTGTCAACATTTGTTATTTAAAACCTAGAAACTCATCTTTATGGAATTTTTTTTAAAGAACTATGCTATGCTAAATAACGTCAAATATCGAGTTTATTGAATTCTACACAAAATATATTCTCAATATTGTTAAATTAGGGTTAAAGTAGTTCAGTGCTAGATGTTGATATACAATACATATAAGCAGGGGTCAATAGCAGAGTATATCAATATCTAGAATGAGGGTCGTACACGTACCAACGAATGTATAGGTGTTAAAGCTAGCACTTGCTATTAATATATGTTAAAGGGTGATGTATAGGGGCCAATTCATAGCACAATATTAATAGTAAATAAATGTTGGTTCCGTTCGATAATGTAGGGGTTAAATGTAGCATTAATGTGTAGTATAGAGTATATGATAAAGTGTAGATAGGGGCTAAATATAGCACTGGATGTGTATAACGATTGAACTAAATTATTCAATCAAATTATCAAAGCAAACGGGTAAAGCGTCAAATTTCCGAACCGAAATGATCCCGAAATAATCGCACTTATTCCAAACTTCCGAGTTAATTTCAGTATTCCAATATATTACGAGTACTGAAATTCCGTGTGACAAAGTTGTCACACTAGTACGCAATGGGTTAACGTAAAAAATGAACCAACAATGCGATGCAACATTGTATGGTTCCCGCACAACCGTAATTTCCGCGAGTAATAGTAACCGACTTAATTTCATTCCTCCAGTATTTCATGGATACTGAAATTCCGTGCAACAAAATGATGCACTGTACGCAATATATCCGAGCGAAGACGAATTCGAATAAATATTTGCGTCGATACGCAAAGGGTCAATGCGATCAAATATTGGGTGAGGGAAATATCAAGGGGAATACTTATTGTGAGATGAGTATTAATATGTCAATATTGTGATTTATAAAAGTTCCATATGTAGTGATTAAAGGTACTTACATACTCTTGTATTTCGCTTAACCTGAATCCGTTTAAGTTTCCTGATATCTTTGTCCTCTTTGCTTTCCTTACTACTCTTTGCTTTCCCTATTAAGTATTATGTGGGTATTATATTGTTATGTGTTAAATGGATTAATGTGGTGAGGATAAGTATTAATATTATTAAGTAAGTACTGTATAGGTATTATAGGTATTTCTATTTTCATATACATATTTTTTTTCAGTTTCCATCATCCTGCTCATAAGCCGTTAGGTTTTTACCGTCATCGATGAGTGGCAAAACTCCGTTATCATTTGTCCCCGTTAAAATGTGTGCAACGTTGTTGCCAAGTTTCACTATCAGGTATTATTAATGTTAATGTTGTTCCTTTATTTTATTCTATTTATTTATTTTTTTTTCTAATGTAAGAAGAATTGTCACTTCATCCGTTATATAATAATGATTTAATAATGTAATTATTATAAACAATTGCGTTGCTTACCAATCTCCGAACTTTTTTTTTGAGTGTGCTTGTGTTGTTCCCGATTTTGTTGTTGTTGTAGTCTTATGTATTTGCAGATGTAACTGTATGAGTTTGTGTGTTTTTACCTGATTATTATTTTTAATTGTTTCTGTAATTATGTACGTATTTTGCTTTATTTTGTAGTTTAATTTTTCACTTTGTTAATTATGTGGGTTAGTTCTATTGTCACCTTTTTGTTGTTGTTATTTTTATAGTTTTTCTTTTTACACTTTTGGCAACACTTGAATTTAATGTTTTAAAGTTGTGAAACTGTATTTTAGTCTGTTTTTTTTTATTGATTTTAGCACTCTTAGCAACACTTAATGTTTAAAGTTGAACACACTTTTTTAAATTCAATATCTTTTTTAACACATGTATGTATAGTCTTCACTTTATATATTTACCGTTTCCCTTTATAAATATTTAAAATTTTTACAATTTAATTGTGAATTGATCCCTTTTATTTTGGATAGAAAAGTAATAGAAAGAAGAGAATTATTTTTTTTTTTATTCCTTTAACTACTAAAAAATATCACTCTTAAACACAAAAAATAGAACCAATTTCATATAGGGAAGAAAAAAAGAGTTGTTCAATAAGAATTAATACGTTCTATTTTCTGTCTAATTAATGGATCCTTATTTTATGTTATAATTTCCCTTCGTGTTTTGTCAAACAATTAAACTTCTCGCTTTGATGACTCAGGCAGAAAGAATTATGCGTTTACGCCTGAGCAATAAACACATATCATTTTGCAAATTCTCTCTTTCTCACTTTGGTGGTGGTTTTTTATTAACAATTAACGGAGAGTTTAATAGATTACGGCGAATTTACCAATTAAATTCGCTTGAAGAGAGAGTATATATTATACTATAAATTCCAATATGAACTGAAGTAACGAGGGTAATTTGATGTGTTTTCATGTAGGGGATGAAAACTAAATTGTCATCAAATATTCATTTATTACCTTTATGCTCATGGACTGGATTCGGGATAGGTTGCTGGTAAAAATCGAAGGACCATGTAATAACTAGTAGTTATTATATATCAATTTCCTTCTACAAGTTTGGCCTTGTGGGAAGAAAATTGTCGTTATGTTTGCAGAGGAGCAAACATAACGTCGGGTATCGCTTGGGAGAAAAGGAGCTAAGGAAAACGAATGAATGTGAGTAGATTTTAGTAAATTACCTTGTATATTGCAGCCAATGTGTAAATGAAAAGGTGAGTAATCTTCAAACAACGTTATAAAATTTATTCTGGCTTAAGGAGTTAATGAAATGGATTAAAATTCAAGTTATTTGAAGAAGAATACGGAATATGGAATATATTTAGGTTAAGGTAAGTATAATTCATAAAGGGTGAGTATCATTAATTAGAGGTAAGTATAATTTCAATCACTAAGGTAAGTATAATAATAATTATAATTATTATAATTAAAATTCAAATATATATTAGTATCTAAATTAATGCCCTGAGGCGAGGTGGAGTAGGTCTGGGCCTTTCGGCATGCCAAACGCTACTCATCTTTTTCTTTGAAGTTCAAATGGAAAGAAGCTTCATAGTTCAAAATAAGTATAAAATTGCGCTTTTTTTCCAATGCTATAATGGAAACCAATGTTATTATAATAAAGAGCGCCAAATAGCGAATAATGTTAGTACAAATAAAAGAAATGACAGGTATTTAATAATTCCAAGAGTAGATAATTAATTGTCCAAACTACTTTGGACATTGGCGCCGGCCTTGACGTATGTCAACTGATTAATTTGAGCACAATACTTGAGCTAGTGACCGAATCGCCCTATTGTCCGGCTTCGTGGCAGCATTTGATGTTTGGTCGCTGGACGTCGTAGTTGCTTCTCTTTTTGTCACAGACATAGCCAGAAATCTGCGACACAAACGCATGCTATGTCTGGTTTTGCAAAGCGGGCAGATCAGATAACTTTTCTCTTGTTGCTTCCGACGTCGTGGGTGCTGCTTATGTGCTTTTGTGCACTGGTTGCAATGATGATTACTCCTGAGGGGGGAAAAAATATATTGGTTAATAATATGAGGATAATGAGGAGGAATGAGATGAGATGTGATATATGTGAGAAATGAGAGAGGGTTTTGATTATACTTATCTGTTCCCGAATGAAGGAGAGTATCTAAAAAAAGGGAGATAGAGTTCGTCAAACAGTGCTGTCCCTTAGAAAAGGGAGATAGCACAGTTTAACGATTGGGCGAGTTATGACACCAGTAGATATCCGAACGCTGGCTGTGCGTACGTTGCCATCCGGACCTGGAAAAACTGCCTCAATTCGTCCTAATCGCCAATCATGTGGGGGAGCTAAGTCGTCCATTACCACAACGAGATCTCCTGTGCTCAAATTTGGGAAAGAGTCTTTCCATTTGTAACGTTTCTGCAACGATTTGAGGTAATCGTGCTTCCAGCGTAGAGCAAATTGATGATGAATGGACCTGAGCTTCTCCCAACGGTCAACGAGAGATAGATTTTGGAACGTATGTTCCGGGAACGCCAATAGAGGGGCACCTCGAAGAAAGTGACCTAGGGTTACAGCCGATATATCCAGTGGGTCCTCTGACATGGCGGATATCGGACGAGATTTTAGCACACCCTCAATTCGTGCGAGAATAGTGGCAAATTCTTCGAAGGTGAGTTTTTGAGCACCGACGATCCGTTTAAAATGGTACTTTAAACTTTTAACAGCAGCTTCCCATAAGCCACCCATATGAGGGGCGTGTGGTGGTATGAAATTCCATTCGAAACCGTGCGTGATGTATTTTTGGGCGATGTCCTGGGATATGTTCTTAACGAACGTAGACAATTCCTCTTCAAGAATCCTGCTAGCGCCGAGGAAATTTTTTCCATTATCAGTAACTAGCATTTAACTGATGGGGATTTTCTCATCGATGATGATCTCAATTCAAAACGGCCTGCGAAATCAATGCCATTTATCTGGAATGGTGGCGATAAACTGCATCTTTCAGGTGGGAGAGGGGCCGTTATCTGCTGGGTTGCCTGTTGTCTGCATATCAAACAAGTTTTGCAATGGCGTAATATCTTCTTTATCCTGGGTTTTAATCTTGAGATATAGTATTCTGTTTGAGCCATTCTGCACATTAAATTATAATCAGCATGAGATAGAAATTCATGAAGATAATTGAGATATAGATGACAGAGTCTTGACCGGTGACATTATGGGGTACCGTTCATTATAAGGGAGACTAGATTGAAATAATCTACCATTGACACGCATGATTGAGTCAGAGTCAATGAATGGGTTCAGGCATTTCAAAGCACTTGTTTTATAGTGTGGTTCCGAATTCGAGAGACTTGTATTCCTCGGTGTAAAATGTTTTTTGGGTCAACATTATAAGACGAGATGTCACGAATCGCATTTCCCGATGGGTTAGATTCCGTGACGTAGTGGATTCTGATATCTGCCTTATTTTCCTGGAGCATTTGTTGAAAAATCTGAAAATATGACAAATGACTCGTAGTGCTCTCGTGTAAGATAAGAATAGGGTTAAAATGTCCTCTTTTTCCACTTGGACGTGAAGCGAAATGTTGTTCCTGGGTTCCGAAATTGAATTAATTGAGTTTCTCCCGGGCCACTCTGATTGTGGACTGGTGAGCCATGATGGTCCATGCCACCAAAGGGAGTTGTGAGCAAGATCGAATGGTTTGCAACCACGCGTTCCAAGATCTGCTGGGTTATCGCGTGTTGGGGCATGACGACATTTGATATCCGGTACCAGGCCATGTATTTTTGCTATTCTGTTAGCAACATATGTCTCCCAAGATGATGGTGGTTTTGATAGCCAACTCAGAGTTATATTAGAGTCGGTCCAGAGATGAATTTCACGGGGTTTGAATGTTAGAGAAGAGACGATGTGATTCACTAAATTTGCCAATAAGTTCCAATCTAGGGAGGGAAACTGTCTGAATGGGGGCAACTTTGCTCTTTGCCACCAATAAGTGCGAGAAAACTTTGTTTCCATTTTCACACCGGATGTACAGGGCTGCGCAATACGCAGATTTTGACGCATCTGAAAATCCGTGCATCTGAATATGATCCTCTGGAGAGTACTTTATCCAACGGGGGATGTTGATTTTCTCCATTTCCGAGAGATCCTGGGTGAGGGTATTCCATTTTCCGAGGGATTCTGGTGAGACATTTTCGTCCCATTCTAGTCCCTCTAACCATAGTTGTTGCATTAGGATCTTTGCTCTGATGATTATCGGAGCCAGCCATCCAGCTGGATCAAAAAGTTTTGCAACATTGGAGAGTATCAGTCGTCTTGTGATATGTGTTGAGTGAGAAATTGGAGGGGAGATGTAGGTGAATGAGTCCGTGAGAGCGTTCCAATTGATGCCAAGGGTCTTAGTTGAACTTATGTCCTGAAAGCGGAGAAATTGGGAGTCATATAGGTTATCGTCATCAACATGAGAAAGTAATTGTGGGCTATTAGCAGTGATCTTCTTCAATGGGAATCCGGCTGACCTTAACATTTCGATCGTTTGGGTCTGGGCGGAGATGGTTTCTTCCAACGTGTGACCGCCGGAAAGTATGTCGTCTACATACGTTTCCGAATGATTTCGGCTGCTCTAGGGTATGTGACTTCGGAATCTTGTGCAAGTTGTAAGAGTGTCCTGATAGCCAGGTATGGGGCACAGTTTACTCCGAAAGTCACGGGTTTCAGATGATAATCTCTGATGGGGCCGTCATCCTGGGGTTGGAAAAGAATTCTCTGGTATTGTCTGTCAGCTTGGTGAACAAGTATCTGACGATACATTTTTTGGATGTCGCCACTGAACACATATTTTATATTATCCAGTTGAGCATAACGGACATCAAGTCGTTCTGAAGTGCAGGGCCAGTGTAGAGTACATCGTTGAGGGAGAAATTCGATTTTGACTTTCCGGATGCATTAAACACAATTCTCACCTTTGTTGTCTTGTGATCGGGTCGAATAACTGCGTGATGTGGTAAATAGAATGAGTTATATTTGCCTTGGGAGGCAATTTCACATGATGAGGTTTCTTCCATGTGATCTAGAGATAAATATTCATTAAGAATTTCTCTGTACACCGCATGTAGATTGGGATTCTTAGAAAGTGTTCTTTCCATGCTGGAGTACTGAGCAAGAGCTATATAACGAGTTGAACCTAAAAAGACTTTATCGGGATATTCTGTCTTAAAAGACAATCGTACCACATATCTTCCGCTTTCGTCCCGTGCAGTGGTTCGCTTATATAAATCTTCACAAAATTCTTCCTCGGATGATTTTGTGGGTGTTTGGGGTAATTCCTCCTGTTCCCAGAATCTTTTTAAGAGATTATTAAGCGCCACGGTGTTGGTCATTGGGACCGATGTCGTAAAAGCCTGAGCAGCTTTCGTTTTTATTGGACCGCTGAGAACCCATCCGAAGATGGTGTTATAAGCGGTGGCTTGACAACATACATTCTTTCTAATGCCGTCAATGTTGAGGCAATGTTCGTAGTCGTTGCCCAGTATGTGATCTATCTGGGAGCGTTTGTTGAATGTGGGTTCCGCAAGGTCTAATTCTGCCAATTGAGATGAGTGGGGAACTTGACAACTTGAACAGGGCAAATATTTTGTTACCTTTGGCGATACTATTGCCTTAATGCTTACTCTGAGATCATGTCTTTTTGAGTATAAAACGAGATCATATTCTTTTTCCGCAGACTGCTGTTGGCCACCGATTCCTATGATGGAAAAAGTGATTTCCTGTATGGCAACTGTAGTCGATTACGAATTTTCTCCGTTAAAAAACTGCGTTGGGATCCGGGGTCGATTAATGCTCTTACAGTGAACATGTCTCCTCGATGCTCCAACTGTACCAGTGCTGTTCGTAACAAAATGTTCTCGCTGCTAGTGGAGCAGTATGCATTTACCTTTTTTGAGGTGCTGGGGAGCTCGTCTAGTGGCTCCTCTCCAGTTCGGGTGTTCTTTTCCGAATCTTTCTGAGTTGATTTCTGTCCCATATGCAATAGGGTATGATGGGGTCTTCTACAATGTAAGCAAGTATGTTTGCTTTTGCAATTTACTTTCGTGTGGGACATTGTGAGGCAGTTATTACATATTCGGTTATGAAAAACGAAATCAAGTCTGCTGTACCGAGAACGACTTGAATTTGGGGCACTCTCTTAAGGTGTGATTTGCGTTGCACAGTCGGCAAGACGAACTTAAGTTTTCCTGTGATAAGTATGTCTGCGTATTGGGTTGGTTTGTGTGATGATGATGGGAGGTCGTAGTGTAATGCGTTCTCTGAGTCATACTAAGGCCTCTGGATCTCCTTACATTTGTTATACGTTCAACAGCCTCGTATCTATCGACTAAAAATTTTGACATTTGTGTCCATTTTGGTAATTCACGTGGCGAAGTTAAGGATTGTTCCCAAAGAGCCAGGGTGTGATCCGGGAGTTTCGTTGAGACTAATCTAATGAGGATTGGGTCCCAACTTTCCACTGCTATACCGAGTGTTCTTGGAGTCGCAAGTGAATCATTTACCGAAGATTGAATCCTCCTGAGTGATTCACTATCTTCATTTTTTGCAGGCGAGATGTCAAATAGAAGTTTAATCTGGTTATCCACCAATACGCGCTTATTTTCATACCGGTCCTTGAGAGCTTCCCATGCTATGTTAAAGTTATCATGAGAAAGGGGGTATCTTTTGACTATAGCCCCTGCTTCTCCCTTCGTCTTGTTACGAAGATGGTAAAGTGTCGTGACGGGAGCTAGTTTGGCATGATTTATGTATAGAGCTGTGAACATGTCACGGAATGAGGGCCATTGTTCATAAATTTCACTAAAGACCTCCGTATCGCAGGGTGGAAGTTTAATACAATCAGACGAGTCATACAGATTAACTGTTCTATTGAAGAGTTGCTGGGTTTGTGCTCGATGGGGGGTCGACTGAAATCCCGGGTTGGATACATTACCAATTGCTGACATCTTTAGCAGATCCAGAATCCGAGCAAGATATTGATAATATGACTCAAGGCAATGTTCATCTTTATGCTTTATTTCCTGTTGCAGTTCGGTTGAGAGTGAGATAAAGTTGCGCATCATGACTAATTCGTAGGAATAATCGAGCCTATTCCATCTTTCGTCCAAGTCACTTCTAGCATGGATTCAGTTTGATCCTCCGGTTGGGTTGCATCGAACCTCTCGCAAAACGAGAGTAAGTGTTCCGAATCGAACACAAAATGGTCTTCGGTATTCGCCCTGTGTTCGCGGGAATTGGAAGGCATTTCATATACAAATTTGTGTTCGAGAGGATTCGAAAGGAATAAAATAAAATAAAAAAGGTGGGTCTAAGCGCAATGGTCCAGTGGGTTTGCTATATGAGGATTCTGAAATGAAACTGTTCAAAGTGATATAGGGGCCAAGTTGTGGCAATAAATAAAAAAAACATGCATAGCAAGACCATATATATAGTGTAGTTAATAGATTGGCTGAAGCAATAGATTCATAGCCACCCATTCGACTAAAACAACCAAATAATACCTTAGATTTTAGAGGTTAAATATTGGGCATACATCGCCAGCTAACATGGAAAGGCAACAAAAATGCTAAGTTGACCCAAATGAAAGCAAAGCCGATACAAATAAATTTGTTTATTAATCGACACTCGGTCCTTAGCTTGGATTACAAACTCCTCTATTTTATATAATGGTACTTTTAAACCAATCTAAATTCGCCATAAAAGTGCTGTCAACATTTGTTATTTAAAACCTAGAAACTCATCTTTATGGAATTTTTTTTAAAGAACTATGCTATGCTAAATAACGTCAAATATCGAGTTTATTGAATTCTACACAAAATATATTCTCAATATTGTTAAATTAGGGTTAAAGTAGTTCAGTGCTAGATGTTGATATACAATACATATAAGCAGGGGTCAATAGCAGAGTATATCAATATCTAGAATGAGGGTCGTACACGTACCAACGAATGTATAGGTGTTAAAGCTAGCACTTGCTATTAATATATGTTAAAGGGTGATGTATAGGGGCCAATTCATAGCACAATATTAATAGTAAATAAATGTTGGTTCCGTTCGATAATGTAGGGGTTAAATGTAGCATTAATGTGTAGTATAGAGTATATGATAAAGTGTAGATAGGGGCTAAATATAGCACTGGATGTGTATAACGATTGAACTAAATTATTCAATCAAATTATCAAAGCAAACGGGTAAAGCGTCAAATTTCCGAACCGAAATGATCCCGAAATAATCGCACTTATTCCAAACTTCCGAGTTAATTTCAGTATTCCAATATATTACGAGTACTGAAATTCCGTGTGACAAAGTTGTCACACTAGTACGCAATGGGTTAACGTAAAAAATGAACCAACAATGCGATGCAACATTGTATGGTTCCCGCACAACCGTAATTTCCGCGAGTAATAGTAACCGACTTAATTTCATTCCTCCAGTATTTCATGGATACTGAAATTCCGTGCAACAAAATGATGCACTGTACGCAATATATCCGAGCGAAGACGAATTCGAATAAATATTTGCGTCGATACGCAAAGGGTCAATGCGATCAAATATTGGGTGAGGGAAATATCAAGGGGAATACTTATTGTGAGATGAGTATTAATATGTCAATATTGTGATTTATAAAAGTTCCATATGTAGTGATTAAAGGTACTTACATACTCTTGTATTTCGCTTAACCTGAATCCGTTTAAGTTTCCTGATATCTTTGTCCTCTTTGCTTTCCTTACTACTCTTTGCTTTCCCTATTAAGTATTATGTGGGTATTATATTGTTATGTGTTAAATGGATTAATGTGGTGAGGATAAGTATTAATATTATTAAGTAAGTACTGTATAGGTATTATAGGTATTTCTATTTTCATATACATATTTTTTTTCAGTTTCCATCATCCTGCTCATAAGCCGTTAGGTTTTTACCGTCATCGATGAGTGGCAAAACTCCGTTATCATTTGTCCCCGTTAAAATGTGTGCAACGTTGTTGCCAAGTTTCACTATCAGGTATTATTAATGTTAATGTTGTTCCTTTATTTTATTCTATTTATTTATTTTTTTTTCTAATGTAAGAAGAATTGTCACTTCATCCGTTATATAATAATGATTTAATAATGTAATTATTATAAACAATTGCGTTGCTTACCAATCTCCGAACTTTTTTTTTGAGTGTGCTTGTGTTGTTCCCGATTTTGTTGTTGTTGTAGTCTTATGTATTTGCAGATGTAACTGTATGAGTTTGTGTGTTTTTACCTGATTATTATTTTTAATTGTTTCTGTAATTATGTACGTATTTTGCTTTATTTTGTAGTTTAATTTTTCACTTTGTTAATTATGTGGGTTAGTTCTATTGTCACCTTTTTGTTGTTGTTATTTTTATAGTTTTTCTTTTTACACTTTTGGCAACACTTGAATTTAATGTTTTAAAGTTGTGAAACTGTATTTTAGTCTGTTTTTTTTTTATTGATTTTAGCACTCTTAGCAACACTTAATGTTTAAAGTTGAACACACTTTTTTAAATTCAATATCTTTTTTAACACATGTATGTATAGTCTTCACTTTATATATTTACCGTTTCCCTTTATAAATATTTAAAATTTTTACAATTTAATTGTGAATTGATCCCTTTTATTTTGGATAGAAAAGTAATAGAAAGAAGAGAATTATTTTTTTTTATTCCTTTAACTACTAAAAAATATCACTCTTAAACACAAAAAATAGAACCAATTTCATATAGGGAAGAAAAAAAGAGTTGTTCAATAAGAATTAATACGTTCTATTTTCTGTCTAATTAATGGATCCTTATTTTATGTTATAATTTCCCTTCGAGTTTTGTCAAACAATTAAACTTCTCGCTTTGATGACTCAGGCAGAAAGAATTATGCGTTTACGCCTGAGCAATAAACACATATCATTTTGCAAATTCTCTCTTTCTCACTTTGGTGGTGGTTTTTTATTAACAATTAACGGAGAGTTTAATAGATTACGGCGAATTTACCAATTAAATTCGCTTGAAGAGAGAGTATATATTATACTATAAATTCCAATATGAACTGAAGTAACGAGGGTAATTTGATGTGTTTTCATGTAGGGGATGAAAACTAAATTGTCATCAAATATTCATTTATTACCTTTATGCTCATGGACTGGATTCGGGATAGGTTGCTGGTAAAAATCGAAGGACCATGTAATAACTAGTAGTTATTATATATCAATTTCCTTCTACAAGTTTGGCCTTGTGGGAAGAAAATTGTCGTTATGTTTGCAGAGGAGCAAACATAACGTCGGGTATCGCTTGGGAGAAAAGGAGCTAAGGAAAACGAATGAATGTGAGTAGATTTTAGTAAATTACCTTGTATATTGCAGCCAATGTGTAAATGAAAAGGTGAGTAATCTTCAAACAACGTTATAAAATTTATTCTGGCTTAAGGAGTTAATGAAATGGATTAAAATTCAAGTTATTTGAAGAAGAATACGGAATATGGAATATATTTAGGTTAAGGTAAGTATAATTCATAAAGGGTGAGTATCATTAATTAGAGGTAAGTATAATTTCAATCACTAAGGTAAGTATAATAATAATTATAATTATTATAATTAAAATTCAAATATATATTAGTATCTAAATTAATGCCCTGAGGCGAGGTGGAGTAGGTCTGGGCCTTTCGGCATGCCAAACGCTACTCATCTTTTTCTTTGAAGTTCAAATGGAAAGAAGCTTCATAGTTCAAAATAAGTATAAAATTGCGCTTTTTTTCCAATGCTATAATGGAAACCAATGTTATTATAATAAAGAGCGCCAAATAGCGAATAATGTTAGTACAAATAAAAGAAATGACAGGTATTTAATAATTCCAAGAGTAGATAATTAATTGTCCAAACTACTTTGGACATTGGCGCCGGCCTTGACGTATGTCAACTGATTAATTTGAGCACAATACTTGAGCTAGTGACCGAATCGCCCTATTGTCCGGCTTCGTGGCAGCATTTGATGTTTGGTCGCTGGACGTCGTAGTTGCTTCTCTTTTTGTCACAGACATAGCCAGAAATCTGCGACACAAACGCATGCTATGTCTGGTTTTGCAAAGCGGGCAGATCAGATAACTTTTCTCTTGTTGCTTCCGACGTCGTGGGTGCTGCTTATGTGCTTTTGTGCACTGGTTGCAATGATGATTACTCCTGAGGGGGGAAAAAATATATTGGTTAATAATATGAGGATAATGAGGAGGAATGAGATGAGATGTGATATATGTGAGAAATGAGAGAGGGTTTTGATTATACTTATCTGTTCCCGAATGAAGGAGAGTATCTAAAAAAAAGGGAGATAGAGTTCGTCAAACAGTGCTGTCCCTTAGAAAAGGGAGATAGCACAGTTTAACGATTGGGCGAGTTATGACACCAGTAGATATCCGAACGCTGGCTGTGCGTACGTTGCCATCCGGACCTGGAAAAACTGCCTCAATTCGTCCTAATCGCCAATCATGTGGGGGAGCTAAGTCGTCCATTACCACAACGAGATCTCCTGTGCTCAAATTTGGGAAAGAGTCTTTCCATTTGTAACGTTTCTGCAACGATTTGAGGTAATCGTGCTTCCAGCGTAGAGCAAATTGATGATGAATGGACCTGAGCTTCTCCCAACGGTCAACGAGAGATAGATTTTGGAACGTATGTTCCGGGAACGCCAATAGAGGGGCACCTCGAAGAAAGTGACCTAGGGTTACAGCCGATATATCCAGTGGGTCCTCTGACATGGCGGATATCGGACGAGATTTTAGCACACCCTCAATTCGTGCGAGAATAGTGGCAAATTCTTCGAAGGTGAGTTTTTGAGCACCGACGATCCGTTTAAAATGGTACTTGAAACTTTTAACAGCAGCTTCCCATAAGCCACCCATATGAGGGGCGTGTGGTGGTATGAATTTCCATTCGAAACCGTGGGTGATGTATTTTTGGGCGATGTCCTGGGATATGTTCTTAACGAACGTAGAGAATTCCTCTTCAAGAATCCTGCTAGCGCCGAGGAAATTTTTTCCATTATCAGTAACTAGCATTTAACTGATGGGGATTTTCTCATCGATGATGATCTCAATTCGAAACGGCCTGCGAAATCAATGCCAGTTATCTGGAATGGTGGCGATAAACTGCATCTTTCAGGTGGGAGAGGGGCCGTTATCTGCTGGGTTGCTTGTTGTCTGCATATCAAACAAGTTTTGCAATGGCGTAATATCTTCTTTATCCTGGGTTTTAATCTTGAGATATAGTATTCTGTTTGAGCCTTTCGGCATGCCAAACGCTACTCATCTTTTTCTTTGAAGTTCAAATGGAAAGAAGCTTCATAGTTCAAAAGAAGTATAAAATTGCGCTTCTTTTCCAATGCTATAATGGAAACCAATGTTATTATAATAAAGAGCGCCAAATAGCGAATAATGTTAGTACAAATAAAAGAAATGACAGGTATATAATAATTCCAAGAGTAGATAATTAATTGTCCAAACTACTTTGGTCAGCGTTTTTTGCTGTAGAGGAGTGTAATTATAAATATTACATACTATAATTAACAATAGCCTGATGAGAAATATGTTTACAACGGATGGAAAAAATCTCTTTACAAAAAGCAACAACAAAAAATTCATAATTAGAAAAAAGATCAAATTAATAATTGGACACTTTAAAATTTCAAAGTTTAAGTCAGCGTTGGTTTTAACTTGATATTTTCTAGCCTGTCCAGGAGACTGTGGCGGCGTTTTCATAACATGGGTATAGTTGTACAACAATCACATGAGCATATTATGTACTTTGTGCTTCGGGTCGTTATCTTGATAAAATTTAAAATTTTCCGAAATGCACAACTTTTGTACACTGGCTGCAGAAGTTTCTTCTAAAATGGTTATAAACTTATACTGGTCCATTATTTCATCAATAAATACCAGCTGACCAGGGCCCGAAGTAGAATTCTGATAGGTTTTGTGACTGGGCATTGCGCTCTGAGGGCAAGGACGGGGAGGCAGGTACCCCAATATTCTGCGAGTTTTCGTTGATACATCTGTTTTTGTGATCACTTCTTTTTGTCTATAATCTTTTTAACTCCTTACTTCCATTATTCTTTCTTTCCTCTTTCCATCCTTTTTATTCTTCCTATCCTTTTTCTTTTCTCTCTTCTATCTCTATTTGTTTTTCTAGGTAAAAGTCTTTCTACAATGGGCCTATGTTTTCTGTGGGTGGGGTACCTGAGTAACCCCTTTCGTATCTACGTACCTTTCCAGGTTAATTTTCAGTTTCCAATCAATGGTCCATTGCTCAAAAGATTTTTTTTTTATTATATATTTATTTAGTAGTATTCTCAATAATCTGATTCTCAGTATTTTAATATCCACAATAACAAAATTTAAAAAATTATAATATTACATTACTTCACACAAAATCATCAATTTTCTTGTTAAAAACATTATTAATAGTTTAATTTCTGACTTCACTCGGTAGACTATTATACAAATTAAGGTACTTGTAGAATAACGAGCGCTGCCAAGATGTTGTCGATACTTTTTATATTCTGAAGTTATCACAATTATTCTTTTTTGCAATGTTAAATTCTTTTATTTCTACTGTTATTGAAAAAAGAATATAACTCACGAAGTTAACTTCACACTTTTTCATGTTAAATAACAGTGACTGTTAAAATTACAAAAATGTTAAAAAAAGAATTTAACTTACGAAGCTAACTTCACACCCTTAACATACGATACAGCCATAGGTGAATACAGGTATGACTATGGAGTTATAGATCCAATTTACCATCGCGGGGCGAAGACCCCATTTTCTACTAATGGCACTTCTAACAGTATAGTAGGCTTTAAAGCCCTTATTCATTCTCAAAGGGTTATTTTCCCTCCAATTAGTTTCCTGTCCAAGAAAACTCCTAAGAACTTGGCCTCCTCAGACTGGTATAGCACAATCTCATTTAACCTAGGTAGTTCAAACTTTTCCAATTTAAATTTACTGAAGTAGCTCAGTATTCGAGGGATTGATGCTAAGACCTCTGGCAGATGACCAGGAAGATAGCTACCAAGCGTCGACTGCATTATCTCACCAATAGTCGGGAGAAACTTCCGCGACACAAGAATCACCAGATCATCCGCATAACAAACCACTTTCCTCCCTTCCTCATCAAACCTCCTAAGGAACAAGATTCCAGAGAAGCAGCGAAAGTACACCTCCTTGAGGAGTACCACGAGACACTAGTCTCTCGAGGCGTACCTCACAAGCTCCGAGAGGACAATTCTACCACTAAGTACGTTGATTATCCACTCCACAAGGAAATCATGGACGCCTAGGTCGCGATCAGTGCCTCTAATCTAAACATTGTTGAAGGCAACAAGGGTAAAAATCCCATAATGCAGACTTTTCTCAATGTAGCCGGCGGCTTCGTGTAGGGCAGTTAAATCGCAAAAGTTTCAAAACTAATATTAGAAACAATCAAATGCCGCATCCGCCGTATTCTTCGAACATTGCTCACACCTCTTTATACGGGATTTCTTTACACTGCATTTCGCTATAACGGTCTGTTTGAATTATGGAATTTATTGGCTTTAAGCACAAATTACTTCGCCTTAAGAGACGAGAAGTTTTTCTGAGACGGGATTTGGAAATTAGCTCAGAGGTGGGGAGAAAATGTAAGCAGTGATTTGATAAATTTGTTATTTCATTATCTTTTTTGAGCTCAGAAACGAAATAAATTTTTAGTCCCAATACGTACATTCCATTTATTTTTGCTGTAAATAAACTACGAAAACCTTTAAATAAAAAACCCACTCGGGTTTTTTTTTTAAATATAATATCCAATTAAACCCAAACGATTCGAAAAAATTAAGAGAGGAAAGCATGGATCCACAAGTTTATATATATTTTTTTAAATTTTTTATTAGTAGTAAAAATACTTTAAATTTTCAACATATTTACAATAAATATATCACAAATTATTATTAAATAATACAAAACTAATAAATTTTCGTCTAAAAACATTTTCATTTGTTTCATTCTTAATGTTGTTTGGTAATGAATTGAACAGCTGTAGACCCCTGTAGAATATCGTTTTCTGCATTTGTGTTGACCTCACTCTTTGAATCCGGAAATCACTTGCATTTCTTAGTCGATATGGCTGGCCGTCTCCCACATATTGTAGTTGATCACAAAAGTAATTTCGGAGCGTCTCCTTGTTTTAAATTTCTAATGAACCTTAAGGTGTTAAATTGAAGCCGTTGTTTTATGCTCATCAATTTTAGATTAATTAGCAATGTATTTATATGGGTATAACGATCGCATTTTAGTATTATTCTCATAGCTCTATTTTGTAGTTTTTGCATCCTTGCCAATTGATTTGTGTTGCTGCATGTAAATAAAATAGTGGAACCATATTCAAAGTGGGGTTTTATTATTGTGTTGTATATATTTATCGCTGTTGTTTGTAATATTTTTCCTCTTATTCTTTTTAAAAAACTAATTTTCTTACCAATTTTCTTGAATAAGTAGTCTAAGTGTTCATTGAAATTTAATTTTTTATCAATTGTAAAACCAAGGTATTTTATATATTCGACTTTTTCTATTACTTTGTCTATTTCTATTACTGTGTCATGAGTTCATATTTATTTCCATTATTTTTGTTTTATTCTCATTTAGTTTAAGCTTATTCATTTTAAGTAATTTATCTATTTTTTGCATATCAGATTCAATATTCTTCCGACAATCTTCATCACTATTTGCCACAGTATATATCAATGTGTCATCCGCGTACAATAAACTTTGCATTTTTCTAAAATATTTGGCATGTCATTTATATTATGAACAACAATGCTCCCAAAATTGAACCTTGTGGTACTCTGAAGTTATTTATTATTTCATCAGATTCTATGTTATTTAATTTTGTTGTTTGCCTACTCTCCAGGTACGATTTAAACCAATCTAGTTCGATTCCTCTTATGCTATACATATATAGTTTCTTCAGTATTATATCTCTATCAATCGTCTCAAAAGCTCTTTTGAAGTTGAATGCTTTCACATGAATGTTTTCTACGAAATCCCGATTGGTATTTGGATAATATGTCATGATTTTCAATATATTTGTCAAGCTGTTCTTTAACCACTTTTTTAATTATTTTTTCACAAGTTTTTAGTGTGTTTATTGGTCTAAATTCTTAGCATTTTTTTGTTTTGGGCACTTTTTCAATTGGTGTTACGGTTGAATTCTTCCAATTAGCAGGAAAAATACCTGTCTCTAAGGATGTGTTTATTGTTTTAACCATAATATTTCCTATAGCATTCCAATTGTCAAGAATTATTTTATTTGATACATGTTCATAGTCAGATTTGTTCTTCATATATTTCACAAAGTTCTCAAGTTGAATATTATTTATCTTTCGGAATTTAAAAAAATCATTCACAACATATCCTATTTGGTTAATATATTGACTGTCTTATACTACTAATACTATCGACAAAGAATGTATTAAACTTATTTACTATATCACAGTTATCGTTATACTCTATTGGTCGAATATCACCGATTTAGTTAAGTTTTGTCTCTTATTAAGTACCAGGTTTTTGATGTGTATCCACATTTGCTTTTGGTTAGTTGCGTTGTTAACTTTATAGTTTATGTAATTATTCTTATTATTTTCAATTTGTACTTTGTATCGGTTTCTTATTAATTTATATTGTGCCCAATCTTGACTTGAGTTTTCAAATTTGGCCTGTAAATATTTTATCATTTTTTCTCTTTTCAATGTTCGTAGTTCTTCGTTATACCATTTATTAACTTTGTTGTTTATATGCAACTGTTTTTTACAAGTAAATAACTGTATTGTGTTTTCTAGACGCATCAAACAATTTTGCATTTTCATTAAGATCTTTACTATCCTCATATATTATATTATCATTTAACACATTATTAAATATATTTTTATCGTATTTAAATATATTGACAGTTATTGTCTCATTTTGAATGTTTTCAGTTATTCTCTCAAAGGATATATTAATAACTTCATGGTCAGAAATTTTATTATTATTACTATTTTTGCATCTTATCTTATAATTATTAGTTATTACGTAGTCAATTATTGTACTTGAATTTCTTGTTACACGTTTGCTTTCGCTAACTATTTGTCTAAGGCCGTTGTCGTTGAGAGTACTTTTAATTCTATTCTTATATAAAGAGTTTTTCTTCCAGTCTATATTAAAATCTCCTGCAATTAAAATATCACAGCTGTTATCATAGATTTCATCAAGTATTTCGTCAAATATATCACAAAACTCCGCTTCATTGTAACTAGGCGATCTATATATTGCACCAATTAAAATATGATTATTATTATGTACAGCTTTGCACAATAAAATCCAATACTTCAAATTGTCAGTTCTTTCTATAAACTTTGTCATATTCCAGTTCTTTTTAAAATATATGACGACTCCACCTGTTCTCGAAGATGTTGACATGACGCGATGTTATCATATCCTTGTAGTGCAATTTCTTGTTCATCTATATCTTTCGTCAGATGTGTTTCAGACAATATTAAAAAGTCAGGATTTTCCATTGCTACGATAATTTCAATTTGATTATAGTTGTTAACAAGACCTTATACATTTGTATATATCGCACTTATTTCCTTTAATTGTTAAATCGACGAGCCTATATTTCTCATTTTATTTTTCAATTTATTTTGGTAAACTGGACATTCTCTATCATTTGTAAAGTGGTTTTCATCAAACCCATATTGAGCCTGCTGTTAACTTTTGAAAAATTAATACATTTCATTATCTTCTCCTGGCTTTCGCAATTAATTGCTTTATATTAACCATGACATTTTAGACATATTTCCTGATTCTTACATTCCTTGGCTATATGATTGTATCCTCTGCACTTCATACATTGAACTATTTCAGTTCCATCATACACTCTACATTTTTCCCAGCCGATATTTACTTTTCGTTTTTCCATAATTTTCCCGTAAGCTTCATTATCAACTCTCAATTTAATATTAAATAAAGTTTTATTTCCTCTATTTGTTTCATACTTTCCAATAAACTTAATATTAGCATTTGCTTAACTAGGATTTTGTTTTCTTAATTTGTCAATTATATCATTTCATTAATGTCAAAAGACATACCAATAATTTTTATATTTAGTCCAGTCGAATTTGGAATTTTTACCTCATATTGTTTAGATATTTATTCCTGGATTGCATTTTTAATTTTTTCTCTATCTCCACAGTTTTCGCTTTGAATCACAATTGTTCCACTGCTCCTACTCTCCACATTAGTTATTTTTAAATTATCAGGATTTATTTTATTTAACTCTTCTTTGGTTTTATCAGCCAATTGCTTTTTCTTGGGTTTAACAATTAGGGGTAATTGCTTATTAATAATTGGCAACCCTCTATTTTTTACTGTAACTGCATAAGTTGGTTTTGTACTTTGTTTATATGTTTCGTTTATTACTTTCTTTATTTCTTTGCACATATTTTCATTTTCTCTTCTATCGTTTGGCAAAACTGTTTGTTGTTGTTTTCAAATTCTTTTACAGTTCCAAATAATTTTTTAATTTCTTCAAAATTTTTTTCACACGATTTTTGATACTTTATCATTTTATTTATTCTTTCCTCGCAACGTTTTTCTATAGCCTCAAGTAATTGTTTAATTTCATTTTCATTTATTTTAAGTGAAGATTCAAATTCATTTTTATATTCAACTAAATGTTGTTTGTTTTTATGCACCTCATCTTGCACTTCTTTTAACATCAAATCAACATTTTAAATATATTGCATGCAGTCGTCGCACATAAATATAATAAAATTGTGCTCATCCATCATCTTTGCCGAGTATTGATCTATTCCCGCGCATTTTTTGGTGAGATGGTACACTTTATCACACACTCCGCTGCATCTGATTCCACTTTCTCCCCTTATTGCTGTTCTGCATTTACTGCATTCAGCCATATTGATATATAATCACTTTAAGTTTGTAAGTTTATTTTTAATCAGTGATAGTTTTAAAAAATTCTTTTAGCGAAAGCACTACTAGGAGTCAGAGAAAATATATATGTATGTAACGAATTCATATACATATCTCCTCGAAAACTGGATTTTTCATAGAACTATTAGGTTCGGACTTTCAAAACGATATAATGTAAATCTTCGCGAGAAATAAAACAAAAGTATATGAGCTTTAGCATAACATATCCTTTATGCTAAAAAGAAAAATAATAAATTCAATTTTCCGCACACAGAAAAGTATACATGCTCTGCAGTATTATCCTCAAAAAATGTTCAAAAATGTTTTATTGTTAATTTATATTTCATTGAGCCATATTTAATCATTAAATTTAAATATAATTTTTTTTTATCGTAGTTTCACTTGAATTATTGTGATATTCTTTAATAAGAGCAGTCTTACAGCATTGTTTGTTTTTAATTGCCCTTTTTTGTACTAGGTTATCCAATTTATCAAATAAATTGTCTGCGGGACTTATGTCAGGTGACTAATAAGTAGAACGAAGCTGTCAAGTCAAGTTTTGATGTCGAAACTTCTAGTTTTTATAACTTTTTGTTTTCGTCACACTTAAATATAATACTCCTATTTTCATCGCTCAAAACAACTTTATTTCAAAATTCTTCAACATAAAATTTTAATACTCGCCATTATATATGTTAGGAAGCTTTCTTATGATTTTTCATATTGCTTGATGAAGCCTGCTGCTCATCTATTATTTTTCATTTAACCACAAACAAACAAATATATTTGTATACATAAGTTAATATAATTAGATATTTGGGAATGTAATACTTACTTGTCCATTCGCGTTTATTTTGTTGCAAATATGAACATATGTGTATATGGATGGCACGCGAAACTACAAAATTAAATGGAAATCTACTAAAAAAATATATAAAAGCTTCTCGCTGTCAAAACTTAGGCCGAAACACATACATAAATCAGGGCATAATCGCAGTTGATCATCAATTCATTTTATACAAATGTTAAACTATATGAAAAAATAGGTATGCATAGAATATGACAGTTGCATAAAAGTCAGTTGTAATAATAATATCGAATGCAATTTTAATATATATGTTCACAAAACTCATGCATGTTATGTATATATACAACATACATATATAAAATCTAAGTGTACTGAGAATTTTCAAGAGGAATTTTGGAACTTTACTCATTTTCAAAAAGGGTCGAAAAGGGATACATTTAAAAAACGGTCAAAAGTGATACTTTAGTGTCACAACGGCAACGCTGATTACGCATACTAATCTATAAAGAAGATTTAATAGTTGAGTGAAGTTGACTTGCTGCCAGATCTAGTTCACCAATAGAATCTACGGAGTCAGGTAGCCAGTCCACTCCCTTTATCATTTTCTCCCACAAAGAGGACCTTCCTTGAGAACACTGGATTATCATTGATCCTAGCTTCATATATCAAATCTAATATGCATATGATCGTATAGAGATATCTCATCCGACACATGCCAGTACCTTATAAGATTGAACGTGTATTTACCACACAACTTGGTATCTAGTAGTTAATAAATGAAAGACTCCTACCCTTGTTAACCACAGCTACATTGTTACTAACTAAAAAATTTACTCATTCCCTGGCATTGTTGTCCGTGCTTCCGCTTACCACATGATGAAAATTTGCGTCACAGCCAATAACATATTGGAGGGTGCAACCAATCAAGTCGGATGTAAAATATTTATCCGTTTCATCGATCTTTATGAATTTTGGCATCGATTTATCAGTGCCTTTTTTGTTTTCGATATATTTTTGTATTTAAAGAGCATTTTAAAACTTTAGCGCATTTTTTTCTAGCAAAAACAAAATTCTTTTATTAAATTCTGATTAAGTCATGGCTTTTTTATTTATCCGTCAATTAACATTTTTGCGCCAAATAGACCTGAAGTTTAGTACCGCTTAACAGGCAGCATTATTCTGTAAATCGAAAACGTGTGTTGTTCGAACCGAGAAAAAGTTAAAAGGCAAATAAATTTGAATTCCGACAATTATTTTAAATGCTTAAAATACATATGTAGATGACAGCAAACACAGTGAAAGCAAGCAGCAAGTTGTTGTTGCAGCATTTGCTGCCATGCTATCGACTTTATAAATATTTTGAAAGCAGCAGCAGCAGTAAAATAAGGTTTCATTGTCATCTGTTTTATTTGTCATAAAAATAGTTGTTATAAAAAAATATTTTTCAGTGGTGACACTCAAGCTTTTCAAATCCACCAAAATAAAATCTCTTTTTTAAAATATTACTCAAAAATATAAAAATGAATACAATTATGTGTTTAAAACGTTTTAATTATTAATATAAACGTTGTTTGATACAATATTTTAATATAATACTGTTGTTTTCTGATAAATAATATAATACTGTTGTTTTCTGATAAATAAAAAACTATGTTTACGTTTTTTTATTTAAAATTTTATATTGTATTGGAATCACTAATTTTTATTTTATGTTTAGCAGCAGCAGCAAAAGTTGTTGTCTAGGCTTTTGCTGCTTTTTTCTTGTAGTCGGTTATGTGTTTAGTGCTTAAGTTGTGATCAGAGCGCGTTTAACGTTATGTTTGATTGTCAAAAATATTATCAAAAAACGTTTAGATGACGTACCCAAATGCATAAAAATCTAGTCTATGGATTTCAGTGGATAAAACAATTGATGCCACTGGCAAATAAGCATCAACCCAAAACTTTTAATTGGACGAACAATCATTTCACAATTTCACAACTTTCTGCCGATTACTTAACCCTTTATTGCCCGATGTTACTTATAAGTACTCTTCTAATTATAAAGGTATAATTTTGCGATGTATAATCATCAGTTCTATAAAGTACCGTATTTTCTTCCAATAACAATACAAATGTTTTCCTCTTTTTCTCCTGTTACTCATAAGATCAGTTATCCTTCTATGTTTAGACGTGCTTTTGGATTGCGAGTTTTCGCTAAAATTTAAATATTGTTTGAAATTAAAAAAGTGTGGACTTCAATTTACTTTAATATATATACAAACACTCCAAGTAGAGTTGAAATTTAAAAAAAAAACCACCCACTACCCCCTAGATCAGTTACAACTCGTAGGTGGTGAACTTGGCTTACGGCCATCAATTACTACACTTAAGGCCGAATTAGTCTAGAAGTAACGTAGACGTGACGTGTCAGCTGATACGATAGCTAAATGGAAAATACATAAAGATGGTTAGTTGTTCTGTGACGAACCTAACGTAGACGTGGTGTTTCTGTTTTCAGCGGAATTTTTCTAAGTTTTTACTTCACACACAACACAACATTGTAAACAAAGAATTTGCGTTGTCATAATTGTGTAAACAAAGAATTCGCACTTAAATGATATAAATAAAGAAAAATTTAAGTTTTAAAGGGTCCGCCAAATAATTTTTTTTTTTTTTTTTGAAAATACTATAAAAAAAAACTACTGAATATTTTCTCAAACAGTGAAACAGTTGTCAGAAACGGGTGTACAAAATAAAGAATATTGGAAAAATAATAGAATATTGGATTTAAAAATAGACAGCACTATTTAAAAATCTTATAAGAATAATTAATAAAAGTTAATAAAAAAGAAAATAAGAATAAGACTATACTAAATGGAAAGTATTTGAAAATAAAGATTGCAGAGATGGCCGAATGCCATCATTGTAAAATTGCAATACGCGGAGAGTCAGCCATAATGTGTGCAGGTGTATGCAAAAAAGTGTTTCACTATGCTAAGAGATGCTCGGGAGTGGATCAATACTCTATTGGCATATTGGATTCCGGTGGCTACGTACGCTTTATGTGTGGTGACTGCCTGCAATATATCCATAACGTGGATTTGGCGCTTGTAGAAATTCAGAGCAGTGTAATAAAAAATAAAGAGAACTTACTAACATATAAAGGCGAATTTGAAACAGCACTAAACAAAACGAATGTGAATTAAAACAACTGTTACAAGCGATTGAGAGAAGATATGAAGAGAGGCTTAAAAAGATAGATAAAGCACAAAAATACTGTGACAAAAATATAAAAGAAGTTAAAAAGCTGTACATAACAATAAATGAACATGAAAACAAAAACAAAGAGATGTGTGATACAATTGAAGTAAATAACAAAATGATGTGTGATGAAATAAAAAAGCTATAACGGAGAAAAATGTCAGGGCAACCAGTAGGCTATCATTTGCAGATGCATTAAAACAATAAAACGGTGATGCCAGATAAAAATAAACAAAACCCGCTGATAATTAAGCCAATGGAAAAACAAAGTATAGACAAAACAAAAGAGGATCTCAATAGAAAGGTAAATCCAACCAATTTGAAAATTGTAAATGTTGAAGAGAGAAAAAATGGAGCTGTTGTTATCCAAAGTGAAAGCAATGAAGAGAAAGAAAAAATAAAAGAAGCAGTACAAAACGAAATGAGTGGAAAATACGAAATAAAGGTGCCAAATCAACCGGAAATGAAAATAGCAGTAACAGGAATGTCATTTAAATTTTCAGAAAATGAAATAATTGTTAATTAAAAAAACAGAATGACATTTTAAAAAATAGTGAATTAAAAGTGCTAAAATTGTTTGAATATAAAAAAAATGGTCGCACCTTTTACAATGCAAAAATAAGAATTGATAACGGATCGTATATGCAAATAATGACCGTACAAAAAGTTAACATTGGATGGGAAAAATGTAAAATATATGATGGCACTGATATTATACAATGCTTTAAATGTAGAGGGTATAATCATAAGTCGTCAGAATGTAAAAATCAAGAAATATGTTATAAATGCCATGGAGAGCACAAAACAAAGGAATGCAACAGGGAAGTAATGAATAAATGCATTAATTGTGTTAGAATTAATAAAAGGTTAAATTTGGGCTTAGATGAAAATCATGTAACATCAAGCAGAGAATGTCCGGTATATCAGGACAAGTTGAATGCTAAAAAAAGAAGAATAGGATTAACAGCCTAACAATCAAGGCAAATATACGGCACTTATACCAATATACAAGGATTACTTAACAACTTTAATCAGCTAGAGATAATTACAGAAATGGAAAAACCAGAATTATTATTTTGTCGGAAACTCATTTAACAGAAGATATAGAGGAACAAGAAATAGAAATAGAAAATTACAATCAATATGCAACTCTATCAAACTCAACAAGAACTGGAGGCGTAATAGTTTATTTCAAGAAAAGATGGGATGTGAGAATAGTGGACGAAAAAGTTATTAACTCCAAAATTTGGATAACTGCATACATCGCTAAATATGAAAACTACATGTGTATAATTACGGCTGTATACAGATCACCAAGTAGCGCAGAGACAGAGTTTATTGCAGCATTTGAAGAAATTTTGGAGAATATAAACGAAGAAAACTGTGATATAATAATAGCAGGCGATTTTAATATAGATTGGAGCAAAAATGGTTTTTACAAGGACAAAATAGAATGCATAATAAATGATAATGGCCTTAGGCAAATAATGACAGAATTTACACGGATAACAGGAAGTTCAAAAACCATTATTGATTATATAATTACTAATAATAGAAACATAACAGCCAAAATTAATGGCTCGAATAAAATTGCTGATCATGAATCAGTTGATATAATAATTAATGACTGCGATAAGTACATAGAAGTGGGTAAAAAGAATAAGGAAGTTAAAATATTTAAATACAACAGCACCCAATATAATAGAAAAATTGAAATTATACGACAAATAAGTGAAAATAAGGAGCTTAATAGCAAAGTTTACGTCTTTGACGGATATTTAGAGAATGCAGTTGAAAATATGACTATTAAAAGAACTATCAATTAAAACAACTCAAATAAATGGTTTAACAATAAATTAAGGCAAATAAAAAGGGAAAAAATTAATAAATACCAAATAGCGAAAATCGATAATGGTAACGAAGCATGGAATAACTACAAAGTTGTTCGAAATTTATAAAAGTTTAAAATTGAAAATGAAAAGAGAAATTTTATAAATAACAAAATAATTAATGCTAAAGACCAAAAAGACATGTGAAGAGAGATAAAGAATCTAATACTTAAGAAAAACCAGAATACAATTCAATCTGTGATATTTAACCAAATAGGATATAAGGAAAATTTGCAGATGGCTGATAAATTTTAACGAATTTTTTGTTGATAGTATAAGGTCTATAAGAGATACAATACCTTACGTGCAATACTCAAACCCAATTCCTGTGATAAACTCTAAATTTAAATTCAGTGTTGTAACTCTGGATAAACTAAAAATTATATGTAAACATTTAAAGAATAAGGCGGACTACAACAAAATATCAATTAAAATTATACTTAATAGTTGGAACGTGATAGGAAGAACGATGCTGGATATAATAAATGAATCTCTAAGAACAGGAATATTTCTTGATAATTGGAAAGAGTCAATGATAACACCCATTGAGAAGATTGCTAACACAAAACTTTGTGAAGAATTTCGCCCAATTAATACCTTGAAGACGTGTAAAAAAGTAATGGAAAAAGTAGTAAAGGAACAATTGGAGCAATATATGGAGTCGAACGCTTTATTATCTAAGTATCAGTCTGGTTTCTGAAAACATTTCTCTTGCGAAACAGCAGTTAATTTTCTTATAAACACGTGGAAAAAATCGGAAAGAGACAAAAGGCTTGTTGAAATTTTTCTAGACTTTAGACGAGCGTTGGAAACAATTGATAGAGGTATACTACTGCAGAAACTTTGCAAGTACGGCATTCAAGGAACTGAATTAAAATGGTTGGAATCATATTTGACAAATAGGAGACAAATAACAAAGGTAAATAATATTAAATCCAGGATAGTTAATAACGAATATGGAGTACCACAGGGATCAATTTTGGGGGCATTGCATTATATTATATATATATAAAATATAATAAGTCATGCCAAATATGCCAAATATAATAAGTCATTGTGAAATAAATTTATATGCGGACGATACAC
Source organism: Wohlfahrtia magnifica (assembly GCA_023159175.1). Classification (NCBI taxonomy): domain Eukaryota; kingdom Metazoa; phylum Arthropoda; class Insecta; order Diptera; family Sarcophagidae; genus Wohlfahrtia; species Wohlfahrtia magnifica. The sequence goes on from JAKWBJ010000293.1 coordinate 76,404, forward strand.
TTATATATATTGAGGGTAGTACAGATGAACAATGTTATGAAGGACTCGGTAAAGATATTGAAAACTTAAACAAATGGCTGCGGATGAATAAACTTAAATTAAACGAGAATAAAACTAAAATAATGGAAATTAAAACTAAGACCAACATTACCTTCAAAATCAATAATGAAGAAACAGAAAAAGTAAATCAAATGAAATACTTGGGCTTTGTAATAGACAATACTTTGAATTTAAAAGGTCATGTTGACTATATTTGCAAGAAAATTGGAATAAAAATTAATTTCTTCAGAAGATTAAGAAAACAAATAAATACGTTAACAGCAATCACAATCTACAACACAATGATTAAACCTCATTTTGAGTTCGGTTCAACAATTCTTTTTTCATGCTGCACGAGTCAACAAATTGATAGATTGCAAAAATTACAAAATAAATCAATGCGCATTATATTGAAATACAACAGATATACACCGATAAACTTTATGCTTGACTCTCTAAAATGGCTAGATATAAAGCAAAGACTGAAATTAAAATTGTAAACTTTCTTCAAAAAATTAAAATTGAATTGGCCACAATATATAATAGAGCAAATAATGTATGTCGGGGAAACACAACCATACCAATTAAGGAATAATGATGACTTCAGAATTCAAAGAACTACAACAACCGCAATGCAACGCTCATTGTTTTGCAAAGGACTACAGCTCTTCAACAGATTACACAGTGACGTTAAAAATGAAACAATTCGAACATATTTCGAAAAAATGTTATATTTTTTGTTAAAAACAATATATTTTAAAGCTAAAGCTTGTTATTTAAACTATTGTAAATGTAAATTCAAAGTATTATTGATACTAATAAAGAAAGATAATAATAATAATATTATTCCGGTTAATAATGGAAAATAATTTCATTCAAATGGCTGCCTCGGCTGGCCATGCAGTAGCCTACACGATCGGTCCAATTTTTAAGCACATTATCGATTGTGTGCAGCAGTATTTCACCAATGATTTCACGAATATTGTCCTTTAAAGCGTCAATTGTCTCTGACTTGTTGGCGTAACACTTATCTTTGACGGCATCTCACAAATAATAGTCCAACGGTGTCAAACCGGAGCTCCGAGATGGCCAAACGACATCAGCTCTGCGGCTGATAATGCGATCTTCAAAAACAGGGCGCAAAACATCGAGTGTAGCTTCGGCTGTGTGGCACGTAGCGCCGTCCTGTTGAAACCAAATGTTCTAGTATCCTCCTCTTCAATTTTTGTGAACAAAAATTCGTTCAACATGACCCGATAACGATCGCCATTGACTGTAACGGCCACTCCTTGCTCATTTTCGAAGGAAAATGGCCCAATTATGCCTCTGGACCAAAATCCGCACCAAACAGTGACTCGTCTTGGTGTATCGGCTTTTCAATGTATGCGTGCGGGTTTTCTGTGCCCCAAATGCGACAATTTTGCTTGTTTACATACCCGCCAAGATCAAAATGAGCTTCATCTGAAAAGATGATTTTTTTTTGGCAAAATCGGCATCTTCTGTAAGTCGATCGCAGGCCCAGATTCCCAGCGTTGTTCAAGCGTATACACAACCATATTCGTTCAGCTGAAGAATAAAACTAATTATCTGTCAAATCAGACATGAGCTAAGTGTTACCATTCACGAAATAAGCACTAGTTAAAAAAAAAAACGTTAGATGGCGGATCCTATATTAAATAATTACAAACTTAAATAAAATAGATGATAAAAAATTAATATTGTTGGTGTAAGATCATGAATTAATTTATAATTAGTTTTTTGTGTCTTTTGTCTTTTGTTGCTTACACATACACAGCTATCACGTTTTTCTTCACCAACTAACCACACTTGATGTTTTCATCACGTTACTTTTGTGACCCGTCTACGTTACTTCTAAACTAATTGGGCATTTACAATTGTCAAAAGATCTTAGAAGTTCTTTACGCATTATGTGGTACGCATATGGTAATATATAAACTAAAAAATATAAATATAATATATAATATAGTTTGGTAATATGGCATATTAACTTAGTTCAAAATATTAACAAAATGAAAAATTGTAATAAAAAACTGGATATTAAAGCTAAGCTAAAACAGATTATAGGAAGAAAACGAAGGACTCGATGTAGTAAAATTTGTATGTGATTATCTAACTAATTAATTATGCGCATCTTATTCAAATTAAGTTTTAGAATATGATCTTAAGGAATTGTTGTCATTGAAGTATGCTTCTGTTACATCAGTAGACATTGACATATATAATGTATACAAGTTTGCTACGATTTAACATATAGACAACACTTTACATATGAAAATTTAAGTCAATGTTCCGTACTTTGTTCCTACAACAAATACATACCAATAGGAAAATTCTACCTTATTTTACCAAAAATTTTAATTATACATATATTCAGAGCTCCTCAGAAATTAAAATAATATTCTTGGTTTTATTCTATTGTATTGTTATTGTTAAGATATTTAATTGTTGAATAAACCTTTTTTTTATTAATAAACAAGATACTTTTGTTTTTAGAACATATTTTAAAATTTTGAGATCATATTTTCAGATTTTTACTGCATATTTTATGCGCATAAAACATTTTTTAGTTTTCCTTCTAGTTTTTCTTTTATATGTATGCAATATATGGATTAAAAACAGATTGACTTTCTTAACACAATATACTTATTTTTAGGTTCCCAAAAAACATTTTTAAACTTTTTGAAATTGGAATGATCGTTTGTTTTACGTTTGCGACTCTATGGTTGCCATGGACGAGTTCATTTTATCTCTTTGGAACAGTGTTAAGTCGACTGTTTCCCATAAGTAGAGGAGTTTTTGAGGACAAAGTAGCAAATGTGTGGTGTTCGTTAAATGCTATTTATAAGTTCAAGTAAGTATCTAAAATAAGTTTTATGAAAAAATTTATCTTTATTGGTAAATGTAAGATTGTCTGTGCAGAATATAATCTAACTGATATTCATAAATTTATTCACTTACCGATTTTAACTATGGTTGAGACAGAGGACATCTTTCTGAAGTTCTTTCGAGTTAAATATATAAAAGATGGCGAAACTAGCTCATCATTTATTTATTTTATTAGTTATCGCCTATTTACAATAAATCAAAATCTAGTAAATTAGACTTAAAATCTTTTTCAAAGTCAATATCACTTATACCATTTTTTTGACATAGCAAAATTTCTTTTTCATAGCAAATAAATTATAAAAAACTTTTTTTTAAATATTTTTTTTTTTATTTGTAATATTTTTTAATATTTTTTGAATATTTTTTCGTTATATAAAAAAAGTTAATAATATGCGAGTTAGCTAAAGTATTGATTTACATTTGTATAACATTTATCACTAAACTTTTCCTTTTTATTTTGCCATATTCCTGGCGGTTTTTTGGCACCAAATACCTCATATTTCTACAATGTGCGTGGGTTACGGGCGAACTTTTTCTCCGTGTATGCGCACATTTGTCTCCATAGGCCGGATGTTTCCGCCTTATGTGAGACCCAGGTTCCTGAAAATGCTGATCCACAGGATTTTCATATCCCTGGGTATCACCTTCTGTCCCTTTTTAATTTTCATAGGGGTCTTGCTATGTACATTCGCAATGAAGTTGCGTACCAATGCCAGCAACCTCTTGGCATGTATGATGCGGAATTTAACTGTCTATGGGTTAAGTTCAGAATCATGGCACATCATTTGCACTTCGGGTTTTTGTATAGAAGCCAAACGCGGGAAGAGAGGTTACCATATCTGGCTTCTACTCTCTTTCCGACTCAATATCGAGTATTCTTTCGAATTATCCGAACAGTGAAATTGTTGTTGGTGGTGATTTCAATGTTCATAATTCGTCTTGGTTACGCCATTCAGGCCGTACAACTACAGAAGGCCAATACGTTGAGTTATTTGCCGCGCACAATCACCTTGCGGAATTAGTGAATGAACCTACACATATATCGTGTGTAGATGGGCACCAGAACAATACCCTCGACCTTTTCCTCACTACACACCCTGAAAAGTATGTAGTTGAGGTTCTTGCACCTCTCGGAAATTCGGATCATTGCACAGTTTCTGCCTCATTCTCGTCCACCGCTCTTCGCGAGGTTCCACCCATGGCTACGGAACGCTCTATTTTTAACTACGAGGATGCTCGTTGGGCTGAGCTCAACCAATTTTTTGGGCATTTTTATTGGAAACTTTGTTTCCTTGACTCAAACGTCGATGCCATGGCAGAAGTGGTGGTGAATATAATAAGGCTAGGGATGGATATTTTCATCCCATCTAAAAAGCTTTCTATTAAACCCAGAAACAAATCTGGGTTTAATCTGACGTGTAAATTGGCAGTCAGATCCAGAGAGGAAGCATTCAGGAATTGGCGCAATAACAAATGTGCCCATACTGATTTGCTTCGCAAACTGGCGAGATCTTCATGTGCCGCAGTACTTAGACTCGAAAAGGCTTTATACGAGCAGCGCCTTCGTGCTAAAGTTCTTACTTTTCCGTGGGGAAGTAATAACTTTTGGGCATTCGTTAAAAGGCTGAGGAACAACGCTAGTTCGTTTCCTGCTCTTATAAAGAATGACCACACATTCACGAACCCGGTTGAAAAGGCAAACCTTTTGGCCGAAATGTTTGCAAATAATTCTCACTTGCCGGAGAGCGTTCAACCACTGCCCGAACTTGAAAGAGTAACTATGCCTAGTATATTATTTCGAGCTCGTGCTTTAAAAAGGATCCTTCAAATCTCAACGTTAACAAGTCTTCTGGGCCGGATAGCATACCAGCACTGGTCCTGAAGCAGTGTTCTTCGACGCTTGCGCGTCCATTAGCTCACCTTTTCAGTGCGTCATATCGCGCCGGTATTTTTCCATCTTGCTGGAAGGTTGCTAATGTAACGCCAATCCCCAAAAAAGGCGAGGCTAGTAACCCTGAGAACTACCGTCTAAGAGCAGTTTGTTCCGCACTCTCCAAGGTTATGGAGTGTATGATTAATCACCACCTTGTGGGATATCTGGAGTCCAATGATTTACTTAGCGATCGTCAGTACGGTTTCCGAAAGGGCCGTTCTACTGGTGACCTGCTGGCGTTGCTCTCGGAGAAGTGGACAAGTCCATTCATGGTTTGGGCGAGAGTAAGGTTGTGGCTCTGGATATCTCAAAGGTGTTTGATAGAGTTTGGCACGAGGCTCTAATTTCGAAACTTAATGCTTTTGGTGTCGGTCACTTCTCTCGATTCATAAGAGTGGTTATAGATGGGGTCTCATCCGACGAGTTCAGAGTAAACTCAGGGGTACCGCAAGGCTCTGTTCTTTCTCCTACTCTTTTTCTAATATTTCTTAACGACTTTCTTCTTCTCACTTCTAATCCTATCTGCTCTTTTGCGGATGACAGCAACATTTGTCACTCATATTCTTTTGATCGTAGACCGAGCCTTTTGGAGGTTGTGGTAAGAAGGATGAATATGAACGTCACACTCACAAGTGACCTGGTGAAGGTCTCCGAGTGGGGTCGTGCGAACAGGGTCGATTTTAATGCACGTTAAATGTTGTTTTTTAACACACAGGCGTGGTGGTGTGCTGTCATCTGTGTCAATGGGTAATGTGGATATTGAGGAATCAGATGCTCTTGATGTTCTGGGCATGAGAATTCACTGTGACGTTCGTTAGAATGATCACATATTTCAAGTGTCAAAATAAGCATTCTAGTGCCTTGGTTTTTTGAGACGGTTCAAGAAATACTTCACTCCATCTGATCTCCTTAATATTTACAAGACCTATATCCGACCCAAAATGGAATAAAACTCTCATGTATGGGCCGGTGCTTCAAAGTCTATTTTGGAGCTTCTCGACCACATATAGGAGAGCGCGAAGATGTTCATCAATGACGGTAGGTTAGCCAACTCTATCGATTCATTGGCACATGGTCGCAATGTGGCGTGTGTTTTTTAATACACAGGCGTGGTGGTGTGCTGTCATCTGTGTCAATGGGTAATGTGGATATTGAGGAATCAGATGCTCTTGATGTTCTGGGCATGAGAATTCACTGTGACGTTCGTTGGAATGATCACATATTTCAAGTGTCGAAAGAAGCATTCAAGTGCCTTGGTTTTTTGAGACGGTGCAAGAAATACTTCACCCCATCTGATCTCCTTAATATTTACAAGACCTATATCCGTCCCAAAATGGAATACAACTCTCATGTATGGGCCGGTGCTTCAAAGTCAATTTTGGAGCTTCTCGACCGCGTATATTAGGGGGCGAAGATGCTCATCAATGACTGTAAGGTAGCCAACTCTATCGATTCATTGGAGCACCGTCGCAATGTGGCGTGTGTTTCATTGTTCTATCGGTACTATAACGGAATGTGTTCTAACGAAATTAAGGAATTAATTCCCAAAAATCATATATTTTTACGTAGTACTCGTATTTCGTAGAGCGCATCCCTTTGTAGTTGATTGTCCAGTAAATCGCACAACGCATTATAGGGAGAACTCGTTCTTTGGTCGCACTGTTCGGCTGTGGAATAATCTTCCAGCGAAAGTATACCCTGCCACTTACGACATGAGTAAATTTTAATCTAACGTCCATAAACATTACTCCCTCTGTCCTTCTTCCAATAACCTATTTTCCTAGTACCAGCACAATGCACTGCATGAGTAGGGGCCATCCCCTTAGTGCTGGTCTTATATAAAAAAATTACTTTTATATGTATAGAGGATATTTCTCCAAAAGGATAAAAGCTGATTTTTATATCTTTTGCGAAATTTGTACGCTTGCTTTGGTTGAATTTCGATTTGAGACGAGGTTGGAGACGAGGCTTTTTTCGTGGTACCATGTAATCCGTGTTCGTGTAGGGATCTTCTTTCTGTGATAACACTTACTATCTTACCGGAAGATTACGAGATATTCTCAGCTATTTTGACTTCACTCGATGTCGGATTTGCTTTTACATCTCTCACTATAATCCTTACTTTCGAGTCTCTAAAACGCTTTGAAAGTCTTCCGCGCGGCACATTTTCACTGTTTTGTATTTAACATACTTCTATAAAAAAATTTTATATGGTGCAATGATTTCTTACTACAATTTTGCAATGACTTCCCTTGCTTGTGCAAATCTAAAATGATTTTTTGGGCTTCAATCGACTCTTACTTTCCCATTGTCATTTTTTAGCTAGACATATAAACTTGTTCTTGAAAAGCAAGGGCCCTCCACTTTCCTTCTCTACTCATTCATCCACATTTTTACTGTTCGTCCTGGACGACGCCCTTTTTTAATAAATTAAAAACCTTTCGTTCTTTGGTGTTAAAATATTAAATTTAAGTTAGTTACAGCCAATAAAACATTGAATTAATATAAAAATTAAATTAAATGATCTTTTGAATTGACACGCCTTTGTAACTAAAATTAGTGACCCCGACGAGGCAAATAATTTTTTATTGTCGTAAAAAAATAAATATCAGATTGGTAGCCACTTTGTTCTTGGGCCCAAAACCGCGTGGCATTTACTCTTTGTTGGCGAGATGTCCACTAACGACAGTGGTTTGCCAGAAACTCCCCCCGGAAATATTTCAGTCGTATATCCCATGTTGCCAATACCTCAGATGTCGGGATGTAATATCGAGGCATGGTTTACGACTATGGATTTTTGGTTCACCGCCTCAGGTGTTGCGACGGACAGACAAAAATTAGCGACAATATTAGCAGCATTGGATCCAAACCTCATAGCGCAACTGTCTGATGTTATTGCGGCACTTCCAGACTTAAACAGGTATAAATATGTTAAAGCAAAGGTTATAGAACACTTTGCAGATAGCGAGCATCGGCGTTTAAACAGTTTGCTGTCCGACCTTCCACTTGGCGATAAGAAGCCATCCGAGTTATACTATGAAATGAAACGTGTAGGAAAGGACTAGCACAGCCAATCGTCGCAGCATTAACATGATCGCCTGCCGAATTTACCAAGATAGCGGATTCAGTCATAGACGCTATTACTCCACATCAAATTTGTCAAGTACAAGCACAGCCAAAGAGCGAGATCAATGAACTACGGGCAGCTGTTATTGATCAAGGCAGGAAATTAGAAAAAATTTCAATGCATTCACCATCACGTGCCCACTCTGCGCAGCGCAATCTCTCGAAGAGTCGTCCCCCTACAACAATGACGCGACCGGACTACAGTGTTGGTATCACAAAAAATACGGTAGAAGCACCCAAAAATGTCGTAGTCCATGCAAGCACAGACAACGTCGCTCAAATCCGCCTATTTCTCCCAAATCTCCACCTTCAAATTGACTAAACAACACGGTAGAAGATGCTGGCGAAGCGTCTAGTACCGAACGTACAATTTTTCGCCTAAAAATCAAGGACAAATATTCAGGTAAAAATTTTCTTGTCAACAGCGGTGCCGATGTCTGTTCTGCCGCTCAAAAGTCACTTGACATACGCCCGACTGCCATCACGCTGTATGCCGCAAATGATACCCCTATTAAAGTAATAGAGGAAAAACGAGTTAAATTAAACCTCGGACTTCGTCGAGATTTTTTTCTGGTCCTTTGTGATTGCAAGCGTCAATACACCCAATATCGGATTTGGTTTCATCAAGCACTATGATTTGCTTATCGATTTGTGTCGCAATAGTCTTATTGGTAACGCATACCAGGGCGCGACACGTCTTACACCTTCCACACACGGTGCAACAGCTTCTATTAAAACATTCGACGCGAATGACTCCTTTGCCGATATTCTAGAACAATTCTTGGACATCACTAAAATTTCACCATATGGCTCTAGAATTAAACACCATCACTCATCAAATAGATACAACAGGGCAACCCGTGTTCTGCCGTCCCCGTCGTCTTTCGCCCGAGAAGCTAGCCGCCGCTAAAGCCGAATTCGATTTTTTAATCTCAACAGGCATCTGTTAACCGTCACGCAGTAATTGGTGAAGTCCGCTGCATATGGTGAGTACCGGTACATGGAGACATTGTGCCTTAAATGCCAAGACCGTCCCGGATAGGTACCCAGTGCCTTATATGACCGACTTCACATCAAATTTGCAAGGTAAATTAATATTTTGTAAGATAGACCTGCAAAAAGAATTTCAACAGGTACCCATTCACCCGGATGATGTTCCCAAGACGGCTATTAGCACACCTTTCGATCTCTACGAATTGAACTTTATGACGTTCGGGCTATGTAACGCCGCCCAAACGTTTTAAAGACTTATTGAAAATGTTTTACGTGGTCTGGATTTTCGCTTCCCATACATCGACGTCATCTGCGTCGCATCGCCCACGCTCGATCAACATCGGCACGACCTAATCGAAGTCTTTCGTCGCCTTCACGAAAATAATCTGGCCATCAACGTCAATAAGTATGAGTTTGGAAAACAAGAGATTAAATTAATCGGTGACTTAGTTACTGCAGACGGTATCCTTCCACTCCCAGAGTAAGTAGCAGCTATAAAAGAATATCCTAAACCAAAAATAGTTCAGGAGTTAAATAGATTCATCGCGATGCTAAATTTCTACAGGAGATTTTTACCACACGCCGCCTCCTATCAGTTAAAGCTACAACAGTTAATTGTAGGAAACAAGAAAAACGACTGCACCTCATAGGAGTGGAATTCTGACGTTGAAGCTGCTTTCGAGCGTTGTAAAGTAGAGCTAACCAACCAACCAAGCTTCACCTCAAAGAATAAGGCAGCTCGACCTTATCAGCCAATTCACCACGGACATCCGCCATTTACCCGGTGCGGCAAACGCTACTTCTGACGCATTTTCCCGCATTCAATCGATCGAAACAATGGTGGACTATTCAAAGATAGCAAAGGCTCAAAAAACGGCAAAACTCTTCAAGAGTATCTTCAAAATCCTGGTACGTCAAATAATTCATTACAACTAAAATAGTTTCCGATTCCGGGTTCGAATGAGCAGCTAATATTCGGTACAAAGACCTCACGAATACGACCTCACATACTAGAAGGATTTCGACAGCTGATACTCACAAGGATCCATAATCTTTCACATTCAGGCATTCGAGCTATCACTAAAATGATAACCAGTAGGTTTTGCTGGCCACGCATGCGAAGTGATACAGCAAATTTTGTACGAAATTGTATACAGTGCCAGCGACCAAAAATTCAAAGACACAGACGATCTGAACCTGGAAAATACGAGCCGCCCAAAGACCGATTTGCACACATAAACATAGATATCGTTGGTCCTTTTACACTCTGTGAGAGACAACGATACTGTTTGACAATAATTGACCGTTTCGGAATCAAATGGCATTGTCGAACGCTGGCACATAACACTAAAAGCAGCCATTTTGTGCTACGATCCGGCAAGGTTGGTCCATTATCTACCAATAATTTTACTAGGCCTACGAGTCGCGTATAAAGGACCTTAAAGTTTTCCCACCTGAAATGGTATACGGCACAACTTTAACAGTACCAGGCGAATTTTTTCAGCAGTCAAGAGCATTTGTTTATTCAGCGTCTTAAACCAACCGATACGGCCCATCACTCAACACCACTGACCTTCATTTCGAAAAGTCTACAAAACACTACTCACGTTTTTGTACGCAACGATTCCACAAGACCTTCACTGACATATCCGTATGATGGCCCCTATGAAGTTTCGAAACGCATGAGTAAGTTTTTTACGATCTCTATCAAGGGCAGACAATGCAACATCAGCATAGACCGCCTTAAGCCAGCCTTAATGGCAAATGGTGATAACACACACACGTCGTCATTTCAAAATCATACTACTACAACGAAAGCAGCACTCATTTGCAAGCCGTTCCCAATACTTAATCAAGTAGTCCCGACAATATCAGTATCAACACAAGCGACACGAATGAAAGATCTTCTCCAATGGTTCAACAACATAAGCTAACTAGAGGTGGCAGACAAAATAGGCTTCCCTTCAAGTTCAGGTGAACCTCCGCCGGGGGAGTGCTGTGGCATCACTGCCAATATCGATAAGAATACCGAATACTTAATAGCTTTATAAAATAATTAACTACTTTTACTTCCCTTTTCTATTCATTGATTCACATTTTTACCGTACGTCCTGGACAACGCACTTTTTTAATAAATTAAAAAACCTTTCGTTCTTTTGTGTTAAAAGATTAAATTTAAGTTAGTTACAACCAATAAAATATTGAATTAATATAAAAATTAAATTAAACGATCTTTTGAATTGACACGCCGTTGTAACTAAATATATTATCCAAATGAACATACTTGAAAGAAGCTTTCATTAATAAACTTCGCCTCACAGGCGGTGCACTTGTGTATACATCAGAAATACAGCGGTCTAGAACAAAATGTGTGAAAGTAAATTCCTACAGTACTCTACTGAGCTGGCACGATAACACGCTTTGCAACGAGTAAACGACAAATATCTTAAATTAAACAACTGCTTCGCTTCAGAGACAATATTTACCATTATATGGTTAAAGGATATGTTTTCGGCAAGCGCTATGTTCAAATTCAAAATAATCAACCGACAGTAAAGTACGGATGTGATATGAGGATGAAGGTAGATTCAAAAAATTTTAGATAAAATCTGTACTTACTGATAAAACAAAACGTCTGGTAGCCCTATACTTTATCTGTTCATTCGAATTGGTTTAAAAAAATACAGAAACAAATTGAACAACTGTCAATATATACATATATATACTTCTATAAACAAGTTAAATATGTTTCTAGCTTTCTACTAATTTTTATAACACATTCAGACGCTTGAGCTGATTTACTTTTTAGGTTAAATGTTTTTTCTTGAGCCTTGCGGATTCCACTCGAGTGACATTCTAGTGATACTTTCTGGACTTTTTCCGATGGTGCGACCGATCCATCCCCACTTTCTTTTCCTTATCTGTTTCAGTATGGGTTTCTCATTAGTCATGCTGCACAGTTCTGTGTTACTTATGGTGTTAGGCCACAATATTCCGCATATGATTCTGAGGCATTTGTTAATGAATACCTGGAGTTTCTGTGTGATGTTATTCGATACAAGCCAGGTTACACTGCCATACCGATTTAATACATGAGTTGAATATTCTGAGCTTAGTTCGTCTGGATATATGTGAGCTTCTCCATACTGACTGCAGTTGTCCAAATGCCGCTCTCGCTTTGCTGAGCCTGTTATCTACGTCTATTTCTGCACCACCGTTTGTAGTCATTGTACTTCCTAGATAGCAGAAGCTATCTACATACTCGACTGGCTGACCCTGTAGCATAATGTTTTCCGTGCTCGTATTGTTTATTCTCATGGCCTTGGTGTTCTTGATGTTTATCTCAAGCCCAACACTACGAGCCAATCTTTCCAGGTCCTCCAGTTTCTACTGCATATTGGAAATCTTATGCGAGAGTAGACAAATGTCATCCGCATAGTCCAAGTCTCCTAGTTGGCATGAGAGACTGCATGTGATCCTTCTTCTTTTCGGACATACTTTGCTCATTATGTCGTCCAGCACGATGGTAAATAGCTGAGGTAATAGTGGGCATCCTTGTTTAACTCCAGCATTGGTGTGGAATGGTTGGCTGATGTTTCCGTTGTGAAGAACTGAAAGTTCTGCATCCTCATACATCGCTCTAATTATTCGAATTATCTTCTGGGGTACTCCTTTGTTTCTTGGTGCTTTCCATATAGCCGTTCGCCTGATGGTATCAAACGCTTTCTTGAAATCGACGAATAGTAAATACATGGGGGTACGCCATTCTATGAGCTGTTCAATGATAATTCGTAAAGTGTTGGCCTGATCTAGCAGCTTCTATTCGGTCTGAAATCAGCTTGTTCGTCTCGCAGTATGTAGTCTATTCTGCTCTGAAGCCTCCACTGTATTATGACTTCAAGTATCTTATATATGGTGTTAAGTAGAGTAATTCCTCTCCAATTATTACAATCTTTTATGTCGCCACTTTTTGTTAACTTTACAATAATGCCCTTTTTCCATTACCAAAGTTGTTTTACCGGCTATATGAAAACAACTCATAGATAGGAAAACTAATGCTATAAACACATAGATGACAGCGAACCGGAAATAACGTTCCACAGCATTTGTTGCCATTTTGTCGACTTCATAAATAATTGGAAGACATCAGTAGCAAAAACAGTTGAAAATGATATTCGTAGTGTAGGTATTTACAAACATTAAAATTTAAACAAAAACTACAATTGAAGTAAATTTGGTAAATTTTATAACACCAATTGCTCCTAAAATATATCAAAGATATTTAAAATAATACAAATAATAAATAAATAATTAGCAACTTCAATAAACCGAAACAATAATAAACAACTAAATTATGAGCAGCTGGCTGTTTATTATAAAGACACAGATTTCATCGGTGTCACGTTCAGTTTTTCGAATTCGCAAAATTAAAATTTATATTTATATATATTTGGGGTTTTTTGTTAAAGGCGTTTTCATTCAGCTTGTCATTATGAATATGCAATTACATATTATTGCATTTATTTTTTAAATTAATTAAAAGAAAATAGCTTTGAATGGTTATGTCTATAAATTTTAAATTGAAACATAAAATTAATATTTCTAAAATGCATTACTTATTGCTCTTTTATATAGTAATAAAATAAAATCAGTAGTTCCTATCAATTACATATAATTGCATTTATTTTTTAAATTAATTAAAAGAAAATAGCTTTGAATTGTTATGTCTATAAATTTTGAATTGAAACATAAAATTAATATTTCTAAAATGCATTACTTATCGCTCTTCTATATAGTAATAAAATAAAGTCAGTAGTTCCCATCTGCTTGTAGAGAACAGACTATAAAACTTCTTTATTATTAATATAAATATGAATAAACGCAATGCATATACTCATTTAATATTTTTAACTAGTATTATAAGGTAAAATAAATCAATAAATATTCATTTTGAATTATTTTTATTTATTTATTTATTTATTTATTTATTTATTTTTGTTGAATAAAAAACGAATACTTTTAAATTCGTTTTTATTTAACATTTTGTATAGCATTGGCATGACTAACTTAACTTTTGCTGCCCAAAAAATAGAAATTAGCCTATGTTGGACAATGAGTCAGTTGCTTAAAGTGATTACCTGCTCTAACTTAATCACACGGTGCTAGAGCACGAGTGAATATAATGCGTACACCAACGCCCGCACCTATGATAAAAATCACCAGTGAGTATCAATTCAGAACCATGTTATTCGGATATGACATCCACCTTGCTGAGGTGTCGATCTATCTAAACTCCTACCGATCTGTGGGTCACGACACCCGGTTAAGAGTGTAACACCACACCGATCCAGCATAGCTCTCCTAGCTATATGGGTCGCAACCACAACTACCTTATGCTTTCAAGGGGCCTCGCCATAGTCGGGCAGGAACCACAGTCCCTGAGGTTTCCGACACCCGTGGTCCCAGAATTAAGGCTCCGGTCAGGTGAAAATGCTACTATCAGTGTAAGTCCTAAACGACTCCAGACTGGCGGCCGGTATGATTCAACAAAAGAACAATAAACGGAGTCACCCTTGCGTATGAACTTGATATAACTTCGTGCGCTACGGACACAATACACAAGCACAAAAACGCAACTAGTCAAGAATTTACCAGTTACCATACGCACCATAATCGGCAGCAACAAACTAGAAACAACAAGCAGCAAACAGCAAATCTCCAACACACCGTCAGCAATCGAGCTAAAAAGGCTGGCCAGAAATAGCTAAGATGGCGGTGAGTGTTCAACCTCCACTAAAAGTACTGTCTTTCTAGACTTAAATACTGCCAGGGCAAAAGGGCCCAACCTCCCAAGTAGACGATCGTCAAACAAGGCCCTACTGAAATCCCGCACCCCCAGTATGAGTAATATCCATACCATCTGTCCGGGCATGCAGTCAGTACAAGCCTACAGTTCTTAATCCTCATCCCACACCGGCAATCTTCAGGTTCAGTCCGATCAATACGATGCAAAAATGCATTGAAAGTCCGTGTCCCGTCAGTAAGAACCCCAGGCTTAAGCCTCAGCCGAAGTCGGTTGTTCCTGTACGAACGCCACGCCCGGAGTACAATCATGTCACCCCTCCTTTGTCACTGTTCGTCCATCTTGTCTGCAACCTATCTACGAGACACCTCTGCAAGACGACCTTATACATACATATTTCTCATTCTCGAGCTCCGAAGTAGAAAGCCAATCGTTCGTTCAAAGTGACAGTCCCCTCTTTACCCTGAAGGCAATACTGCCTCCAAGTAAAGTGGTAGTACACCAACAAGGAGCTGTAAAGTGTCGATAGAAACTGTCCGACACCGGAACGCTTTTCAAGAGTGCAATTCTCTGACACGTGAGAATATTGCGCTGTCCAACAACAGACATGACCGCCTTATACCATACAGATGTGCCATACGCTGCACAAGCAACGAACAGTCCATTACATATGATACGAAATGCACGCCTGCTGAGAACCCCATCACTTCTTAGCATGCGCCTAACCTTTCCATCAATAGCCGTCAACTTATGCCTAACTTGCATGTGATGTACCTGAGCTGAGTCACAGTGCGATTGCCGTTTCAAGCAATTCTAATGAGTAGGGGTTGCTCGAGTGACAATGTGCCATTGAACAGCATCATCACCGTCTTATCCACTGCGACATCAACACCAACTTCTGCACCCCACTTGCATGCAATACGAATGGTCAGAACACCCTTTCTCTCAAGCTCAGCACGAGACTGACCTCCGATCAGAATGAGCAAGTCATCCGCATACGCATACAGCTTGAATGTTAGCGCGCGCTACCATAATAGCTCATAAAGTTCAAATAAAAGGACCACAATGGACCCCTGTGGAAAACCCCGAACAAACTCCATCCAAACCATTTCACAGCATCCAACAATTACGCTTCCCTATCCTCGAAAGAGCTACGCCAAATGCTCATCTCAAGACAGCCAATCTCCGATAACTTTCGCAGCACATTACCCCACGAGAGATAATCGAAGACACCCTTGAAATCTCTAAAAAGGCCAAGCACATTTTTCGAAGAAGAACTTTTGACATACATCCAAGTGTCCTCAACGCATTTGCCTTCTCTAAAACTAAACTGGTGACATGAAGTGCCGCCGTTGTAGCTTTCCTTAAGTCTGTAACCATGATTCTTTCCAGCACTTTTCCAAATACTGGCAAGAGACTGACGTCACGATAGAAGCCAGGATTACTCCTCACTATCAGGAGACTTAAGAAGCACATTTTCATGCCCGCGGGACATAGCCCTCGTTAATGCACCTAACTTACACCGCCTCCAGATATTTATGGATGGCCTTCCAAATGTTTTTACACATCACTGCAGTCAATCCGCCCAAGCCTGGCGACTTTCTAGCCCTCACTCGAATAATACAGTCTCCGCCCTTGGAAATAACACCCCCAATAGTGTTCGTACAGTCTCTCATTTCTGGGAAAGGCTTTTTTCCTTTACATTATTTGATATTTTTAAATTTCTAATTATTTCAACCTTAGCGCGATCAGACTTTATTCCATCTGCTGAGAGAATGTGTCCCAGGAAATGTGTTTCTTTCTTCAGAAAGTCACACTTATCGGTTTGCACTTTCAACTTGACCTTCTTCATTGCCGGAAATATTATTTTCAAATTCACTAAGTGTTCTTCCAAGCTAGTGCCAAAAACCAATATGTCGTCCATGTAAACGACACAAATTATAATAATATGTTCGTGAAGAACTTTGTTCATCTGCCTCTGGAAGGTTGATGGAGTATTTTTATCCCAAATGGCATACGAATGAATTCGTTATGAATAAATGGTGTTGAAAATACAGTTTTTTATCTTCCTCTCGAAGAGGAATTTGATGGAACCCTTTTGCCAAATCCATGGTTGTAAAATATTGCTTTCGTATAATCTCTTGTTTTGTTCAAATTGATAGTACTCCAGATGCTTTGTATGACTGTGTTATTCTGTTTGTATCTATTTGTGTTTGATGCAGTGTAATTTTGGTTGCTCACGCGCCGCTAAGTTGCGCATAGTGCCGTACAAAATTTCTTGAATTTATTATGATCTCTAGCTAGACTTTTGATCTGCGTCCAACTAAGTTCCTTATCA
Source organism: Wohlfahrtia magnifica (assembly GCA_023159175.1). NCBI lineage: Eukaryota > Metazoa > Arthropoda > Insecta > Diptera > Sarcophagidae > Wohlfahrtia > Wohlfahrtia magnifica. Next base: position 93,543 of record JAKWBJ010000293.1, read on the forward strand.
ACAGACTTTTTCTCATCCAATAGGCTTCTCCGGCATATGCCTCTGGGTCGACTACATCATCTTGAAGCTCCTAGGTGGAAATCTAGTTGTGGGGACACCAAATACACAGAATATTTCTCAGACATCGGTTGACGAAAGCTTGTAGTTTGTTCGCTGCCCCCATCGACACAAGCCAACTTTCACTTTCATAAAGGAGTACAGATTTTACATTCGCTTCGAATTTTGGTTGCAGATGATAGGTCCGGCATCGCCATACTTTTCGAAGGCTAGCAAATGTCCCTTTTGCCTTCGCAAGTCGTGCCTCGATATCCTTTTTGCCATCGCCATTTGGTGTGATTTAGCTGCCAAGGTATGTAAAACTCTGTAGCTCTTCAACAGGATTACCGTCAAGGAAAATGTGATCAGTGCGTAGTTGTTCAATTTCATGGCCTTTGTTTTATTGACATTGATGCGCAACCGATATTTTTCAGAGCATATTCGCAAACTATTCAATTTGCCTTGCATGTGGCTTCGCCTCGTGGATAACAACGCAATATCATCAGCATAAGTCAGGTCGTTGAGGTGTTACATACCGTTTGGTGCCAAAGAATGCTTTTGTTGGAAGTGGCATCTGTACTTGTTCGAAGTACCTCGTCAATTACCACCAGAAAAACGAGTGGGGAAAGAATACACCCCTCACGGATACCTGAAATTGATAGGCTCAGAAAGCGCACCTCCATGCAACACTACAACTGAGTGCAACATACTGCGCCTTTATGAGGCGGATCAATTTACTTGGAACCCCCTTTCTTGAAAGAGCATACCAGATGCACTGGTATTTCAGACGGTCGAAAGATTTCTCAAAATCGACGAACGCTAAGTATAACGGTTGCTGCAGCTCATTGATTTGCTCCAGTATTATTCGGAGGGACGCAATGTGGTCCATACAAGAATATTGTGACTTGAACCCTACCTGATGGTTTCGAAGATTGACATCGATTTCATCTGCTATGCGGTCCAAAATTATCCGGCATAGAATCTTAGTGTCACACAACAGCACGTGATGTCCCTCCAATTGTTACAATCAGTTGTTGCGCCTTTTTCGGAATCTTTACCAAAGTTCCCTGCAGCCATTCAGTCGGAAAGGTTTCGTTCTCCAAGATGTTCTTGAATAGCGGGTGCAGAATTCGAGAACTCATCTTTGGATCAGCTTTGAGCATTTCCGGTACAATACCGTCAACTTCCACAGCTTTTCCCGTCTTGGTGTTCCTTATTGCAGAAGCGATTTCTGCTTCATTGTGGCATTGGCTGTTGATGCCCGAAATCCGCGGTATATTTGCGATGGAAGTCGGAGACTCATTATTAGTATTAGAGTTGATGGGCGTTTGAAAGACTTCAGCGAAGTGCTCCCTCCATCTCTGCATCCCGTTGAGGTTCTCAGTAGGCATAGTTCTAATTGATACACCGCCTACCATGCGGCGTGCGCAGTCAAAGAGGTGTTTCGAGTTCCCTACTTCTGCTGCTTTTTCAACTTCTTCAGCAATGGAGGCAAACCATCTACGTTTTTCGCGCCTAAGCGTTATTGACGGCAGCTTTGGCTTTCTTTCTGTCCTCGATTTTCGCCCACGTTTCATTAGATATCCATTTTTTTGCCGCTTTGCGCTTTTTTCCCAGAACAGCCCCACTAGTGGATATAAAAACATCCCTAAACTCTGACCAATGTTGGTCTAATGGAGTGTCCGGAGTTATTGATAAGCTGTTGATTTTAGACTCAATAACATTGCTAAATCTACGGTGTTGAAGCGTGCGAAGCCGTTTCTCTTCTGCTTTGTTCAGCGTCGATCCTTAATCGCACTTGTGCTATAACGAGGTGGTGATCCGAAGCAATATCTGCGCTGCGTTTATTTCTCACATTCATGATACTACGACTCAACATACGACTTATGCAGAAATGATCGATTTGGTTCTTGGTCAATCCGTCTGGTGAAACCCAGGTCATCTTGTGAACCGTTTTATGCGGAAATAATGTTCCACTTATTACAAGCCCGTTGCTTCCGCAAAACTTTCCATTCTCCTTTGGGCAACCAAGGCCGTGAATACCCATTACATGGCCAAAATCTGCATTGTTGTCGCCCACTTTGGCATTCATATCGCCCATTACGATCTTAATATCACCGCTAGGGATGCTCTTCAAGGTTCCAGAGAAGGTACTGTAATAGCTCCTTATCGTTCATCTCTGCTTGTTTTGTGGGCTCATAGCATTGCACAATGGTAACATTTCGTATTCGGGACCTAAATCTGACCACAATTATCCGTTCGCTCTAATAAGCTGGGAACCTGTAACCCAGCATATTAAAGCATTTCTCGCTGTTCGGTCTAACAACAGTGCCACGCCATGTAGGTGTGGGGCTCTTTCACCTTGCATTTCAGAGTAGATTGCTCACCAAAGTTTGGCCATCTAGCCGCGGAAACGCCCAAGATTGACAGTTTAAGGCGCTCAAATTCTTTCTCTAATTGGGCGAGTTTGCCTGTTTGAGATAAAATCTTGACGTTCCAGAATCCTATTCCTTTGTTTTATTCCAAATGTCGTTGTCTTAAATCTTCCGTTTATTCTATCATTTTCTATGGTTCAGTAACAAAAATTATCTCGGAGCAGTAGGTTGTTAACTTAAAGTCCATAGCCTATTTGATAGGGCTTCTATTTAAGATGAATAGGCATACCGCTCAAGTAGTTGGCCGCCACTTACCTCGGTAACAGACGCCATGTGTAGCCGCTCACTCTGAGTACCGACGCTACGTTGTGGACTTCTCTTGGCTTCGGTTCTCGCCCTCAACGTTACCGTCTTGGGAGGCCTAACCAGTGGCTACGCTACCGCCGGCATTGCTCTCGGGTTCACAGCACGTACTAGGCCTCCTCATCACGGCAAGATGTCAGTCCCTGAGGAGGGTTGTTTCTATTAGCGTCCGGTATTTTGCTATAGTTACTCGTATTTGTATTCTTTCTATAATTAAAATAGCCCTAGGGTCATCTAAGGCCTTCATTTGTTAATACCTCATTACAAAGTTATTAAGTGTAGTGTTATGGTCGAAGTATATTCTTATTGGAATATCTATCTTCTATATTAACCAGATCTATGTTATTATTGGCTTATCTCCGTCAGCTTCTTCTTTACTTCATACCATGTTGCATCGGCTCCAAATTCCCTGATGTAACTTCCAACTGCTCCGCTAATTTTTTCATTGATCACTATTGTCATCGACAAGTTCATAATCTGAGGACTATTTCTTGGACTTAATGCGAGTACAGCTTTCACTGATATTAAAAAGGCGTTGACATCATGGTCTTTGTCTAGAACTTTTAATTGTCTGAACTGGTTTAGACAATTAGACTTTAATGGACATTCTTGTTGGACTTCCCGCATGTTGATGTTGTTGTTCTACCTGTGTCCTCAGCTGACTGATTAATTCCTTTTGAGCTCCAATTACCTGAGCCATTTGGTTATAAAGAATTATTGTTTCTTTCAAAAGTAGATGTTCTTTACAACTTTCACAAATTAAATTCTGTCCACAAAAGTTTTATGACATTTTTTTTCAATTTATTTTAAAACGATATTTTCTTGTTTTTTCAAATTGAGTACTTATAAGAAATATTCTTCAGAATATATTCGATTTTTTTATATAAGTTCTTTTCAGTAAAATGTCTTAAGAATTTTTTATTCAGTGACTGTGTCAATTATGAGTTTTGAAATTAAACTGTCTATTTTATTTTTATTTCTATTTTTTTCTTATACAATTTTTTTTGGTCCAAAGGGTCCCTAATGCAAGAACAGTGCTAGTGGTATTCCTGAAATAATTTTGGAAGTGGAGAGATTTAAATTTAAAAAATTTGAGAGGACTGGAGAGGATGAATGGGGAAAACTAGAGATGGTCGGAATATCACACTATATGGGGAGAGTGGTCCAAGTGGTCCCTAATGAAACTGTTCTAGTCGTATTCCTAAAATAATTCTGGAACCAAAGAAATTTAAATTTAAAAAATGTGTGTTTTAACGCATTTTGACTGGAGAGGATGAGTGGTTATTGTGGGAAAACTAAAGATCTCTAGTTCCAGTTCCAAAATTATTTCAGGAATACCACTAGCACAGTTTCATTAGGGACTACTTGGACCACTCTCCCACTGTAGTGTGATATTCCGGCCATTTCTAGTTTTCCCACAATAATCACTCATCATCTCCAGTCAAAATGCAATTTTTTAAATTTCCCACAATAACCACTAGGTTGTTTAGAGATGAGTAACGAGTCGTTACACATGCATACTCAGTTGTATCCTAACAAAGCTTTGAAAGTTTTTATTGGAGGACTTAATGGTGACTTGGCTAAGCTGCTAGAAATAAGAGAACCGGTTGAGATCTCCCGCAGGCTTTACAGCTCTGCATGAAGACGGAAAACATTGACGAACGTCACACACTCATAATATAACAATGGTTTGTGTAGAGCTGCGATCACCCAGTCGTTGCAAAACCACTTTGTTATTTGTGTGTTACCAATTGCATATTTTAAGGATGTTGCAAGTTCGATTTTTGTGTATTATCATCTTACATTTTGGAAGTAACGGATATGAATAGAAAGTTATACTATATGCAAGATCATTCGGAAGTAATGTCAATTTCATATTGTGCTTAGTCAGTCAGTTGTAATTTAACAGCCAAAGAGTAAAGTCGTGTAAAGTGTTGAGTAATTTGCGTGTTAAGTGGAAGTTAAATAAGTTACTGTACAAAGTAAAAGTGTAGAAATAAAAAGGACTGTATGAAGAAAAACATATATTCGAGTTATTTATTTAATTTAACGCAATTAAAAAAACTCACACTTTTTAAAAAGGTCAAAACGTAACAGTATAGTAAAATAATTTTCAAAACTATTTGCGAAATCAAATGAAAAACTAACTTATACAACGAAAATCGTCATGGAAATTAGAACTACATCGGATTACCCGGCTTATACAAGGTTTTACCTGTATCCTTCGTCTTTAAAATCGGAGGTTGAAATATAAGTGAAAACACATTTACATGATGGCATTATAAGATCATCTAGATTGTAAAGCGCTCATTGGTGTGGATGGTACCAAAAACCCCAGATTCAACGGGGAACAAACGATACCGATAATTATCGAACTCCCGAAATATCTGAGGTAATAACCAACCTGGGTAATGGTAAAGGTAAAGGTTTTTTCGGTAGTCAATTTAAAAAAAGGTTTTCACCAGATCTCACTAAAATAAATATTGAAAAAACCTATTTCTCTATTAAATACGGTAAATAGGAATTTACACGTTTACTGCTTGGATTAAAGAATACATAAGATATCCATTTTCCAACGTGCTCTTGATGACATATTAAGAGAATATATTAGAATGTGTTGCTACGTCTATATCTATGATGTTATAATATTTAGAAGAAATGAAGAACAGCACTTCCAGCACAGAAGGAATATATTTAAAATACTATAAATGCAAGTATAAAAATACGGTTTGATAAATGTATTTTTTTAAAGAAAAAGTCGATTTTTGGGTTATGTTAAATCGCGAAATGGTATTAAAACGAATCGCGGAGGATAAAGAAATTAAGTCAGTGGTTTAACGTGAGTACCTGCCATAGGACGTTACCTCACGGTGCCAAAGCACGAGTGAATACAATGCGTCCACCAACGCCCTCACCTATGATTAAAATCACCAGTGAGTACCAATTTAAAGCCATGTTATTTGGACATGACCTCACACCTTGGTGAGGTGCCGGACACTATCTAAACTCCTACCGATCTATGGGTCACGGCACCCGGTTAAAAATGTAACACCGAGCCAGCATAGCTCTCCCCGCGATTTGGGTTTAAACCACAGCCACCACGTTGCTCCCACAAAGGGGGCCTCACCATAGTCGGGCAGGAACCGCAATTCCTGGGGCTCCCGAAACCCGTGGCACCAGAATTAAGCCTCCGGTCAGGCCTCGTAGCATAAATGCTACTACCAGTGTAAGTCCCAAACAACTTCGGACTGGTGACCAAGATGGTCAATACAACAAACAAGAAACACTCAAACAACACAACAATAAACGGAGCCACCCTCACGGGAGAACTCAAAGTGACATCGTGCGCCACGGACACAATACACAAAAACAAGAACGCAACCAGTCAAAAGCAGACCAGTACAAAAACACAACATGGGTGAGATGAGCCTGGAAGCTCATACGCTCCCCTACAACTATTCCGAGGTGCCTGACCTGAGTCACATAGCGAATGCTGTTGTCACTAATTCTAATGAGTGGAGGTCGCCTGGTTGACAATATGCCACCGTTATCACCGTTTTATCCACTGCGATGTCCACACAAACCCCTACACCCCACTCACAAGCAATGCGAATGGCCTGGGCACCCCTTCTCTCCAGCTCAGTACAAGACCGGCCTACGCACACAGTTTAAATGTCAGCCCGAGCTGTCTCAACAGAGTATCCATCATGAGATTCCAAATGAATGGACCACAGATGGACCCCTGCGGACAACCCCGAACAACCTCCATCCAAACCGTTTCAAAGGATCCAACAACACACGCTTTTCTATCCTCGAAATAGCTGCTCCAAATGCCCATCTCACGACAGCCAACCTCCGATAGCTTTCGTAAGACCTTGTCCCACGAAAGATAATCGAAGGCTCCCTTAAAATCAATGAAAAGCCCAAGCAGATACTTCGAAGATGACTGTTCGACAGAACTCTTCACATGCATCCAAGCGTCTTCGACGCATTTGCCTTCCCTAAAACCAAACTGGTAACATGAAGGGGCCTCGCTGTAGCATTCCTTGAGTCTGTACACCATGATTCTTTCCAGCACTTTCCAAATACTGGCAAGAGGCTGATGCCCCGATAAGAGCGAGGATTACTCCTCACTCTATCAGGCGACTTAAAAAGTACTACAACACGAGCACATTTCCATGCCTTCGGAAAGTAGCCCTCATTAATGCACCTACCGTACACCGCCTCCAGGTATTCAGGGATGGCCTTCCAGATGTTCTTACACATCTCTCCGGTCAACCCATCCAAACCTGGGGACTTCCTGCTTCTCACCCGACAAAAACAGTCATCTACTTCCGACCTCTCCAAGTTTGGAGGGTCAGAAACCTCCACCGGTGGGGGAGGACAGTTGCCCGGCTCCGCCCTTACAAAGAAAACCCCCAACAATGCGTCCGTGCAGTCCCTCCATGAAGACAACACAGTGTACCCAACATGGAGGCATCCTATGTCCACCTGACTTTCTGCCCCTGCAGATACGGTAAACCCTACCCCAGGGGTCATCCCTAATGTCCTGTACAAATCTCCTCCACTCGTCCTCCTTAACTGTAACAATCATGTCCTTGTACGTCTTAAGGCTGCCAAGATACTCGGTCATACGCTGAGCTAGATCTTCAGCATTGGTACGCCTACCCCTCTGGAAACGTCTCCGGAAGTGTCGAACGCGCCGCCGCATCGTCTCTAACTCAGGGGTCCCCATTTGACCCTTTTGGGCTTCGCATAACTAGCTCGGCCCAACAGTGCATCATTCACCGTAGATGCCATGCCGTCCGGACAATCTTGTCAACCTGGTCGTCAATCGTCAGTAGCCGATGACAATGCCTCCCTAAAACAGTACCGATAATGGTTCCAATCAGCGTTCCAATCACGCATTCGCCATCGTAAAACGCCACCAGTCTCCCTAGTCCGTTGTGGACAAGTAACCCTAATCTCGATGAGATTATGGTCACTTATCCCCCAATCGCCACAAACTCTCCAATTAAAGTCTAATGCAGTAATTGCCGCCCCATTCGCAGCCGTCACGTCAATGTCACTGACGCCCATTGGCCCATCGAAAGTATATAGCTCACTCGGCTCATTCAACACGCTCAAATCTCGCGAGAGCAACCATTCACTAGCACTCCTCCTCGTATAAGGATCGGATGTCCAGACTGAAGTCTGGAGATCTTACTGAACCACATAAGAGAGGAGGCGTTCACATCTAGGCCGAGGATAACCGGAATACTACTCGCCGCGAGTAGTACCGTATCCATATACCCTAGATAGGGTTCCAATGAAACGCCAGGCCTACAGTAGATGCTAGCCAGAAACATCTCCCCAAACCACCCTTTTACCCTAACACATACCCCAAGCTGGCTATCAACTAACTTCGTACAGTCCACGTCGCTGTCCCTAACTACAATCGCGGCCTTTCCCACACCGTCAGTAAAAACGCTCATCCCTCCCGGAATCCCCCTAACATCACCATTCGCAAAGTACGGCTCCTGGATCAGGGCAAAACTAGCGTCCAGCTGACACATAGCTTGCCCGACCTCGCACGTCACCGCCTTCGAGCGCTGACAATTTAGCTGCAAAAGGCGCAACTCCATTAATGTCTGGCGTTCGCCCTGGCAACCATAGCCGAATACGTGGGACACGTAAACGACAGCATACTATGGTCCGCTGGCAGGCCCCTCATCTCGCAGTTACGGCACCTCACCGGGTTAACACAACGAGAGGCCAGATGTCCAATCATCCCGCACGTTCTGCACACGTCCTGCCCCATCCTGCACTCACGCTGCAGGTAGTCAAATCCGAGGCAGCGGTAGCAATGCGGGATCGCATCCTGTGGCCGCAACCTGAAGCTGAACCACTTCACATAGACCCTGCCGACATCAAGAAGCGCGTTCGCAACACGCTCACTGCACTCCAGTACAACGCTGACCTGTCCGGCAGGGTCAGACCTCCAGGGACTGGTAACCAGACGAACGCTCCTCTTAAACACCTCATAGCTCATACGCTCCTTCAGGTTCATCTCGAACAGCTCAGACATAAATTCATCGGGAGTGATCGCCGCGTGCACTCCGGCAACCACCACCCTTGGACCAAGCTTATCGCTGACAGTCACCTCCAGGCCAACCTCCTCAAACTTTTTGTTTGAGGCAATCTTCGACCTCTCTGCCACCGAAGGTGTACGGATAACCGCACCACTCGTCCTCTTCAGCGGCAACATCTCGTGCACTCTAACTCCAAGGGTGGGTCCGACCTGTTCGACGACCTTACTCACTACCTCCTTGGAAGTTGCGCCCTTCTTCTTGTCACGAACAACCACCAACCAGGTTTCCACAGGCTTGGGTGTAGGCCTGGGAACCGCGACACCCTGTGCCCTTACAGCTGCAGCAACCGTTGGGGCCTGAGCAGCAGGCCTAGCAGCGGGAGCTGGCACCGTGATCACCGATCCAGCCTACCCCTCAACCGCTCGTTGTCCACCAACAGTCTCATTACCAACTCCTCGTATCCACCCGCCTGGCTCATGAGTCTGCCCATCGTCTCCGCACTCAGATTCTCACCGAACAGCACCTCACGAAAACTGTCAGTGACAACCTTAACATCAGCTACAGTCACAACAGCATCGCAGCCAATAGGAAAGGCGGTAGACGAAGCCACAGCCCTTTTACGCTGTCTGCTCTCCCTGCCAACAGATGGTAACGTGGGAAACGCAGCAGAGAAACCACCACCAACCGCAGAGCTATCAGAGATAGCAGCAGCAGCACCAGCATCCGACGTAGTACAAACACCAGAACCAGCATCACCACCAGCAACACCACCAACAGCACCACCAGCAGCACCATCAACAGCACCACCAACAGCACCAACACCAGCACCACCACTAGCACCACCACTAGCAGCAGCACCAACAGCAGAACCGCGACCAGCACCACTCTTAGCGACATTAGCAGCAGCAGCAGCATCAACAACAGCAGCAGACTTAAAACGTTTGGTGGTCGCCTTACCACCATTCGCCTTAGCCTCAGCCTCAGACCCCGAACTGCTCAGCTCGCTCTCCGTATGACGGAGACGAGACTTCGCAGGTGGAGGGGGCCCCATCACCTCATCAGTGACTGCCCTAGACGCAGCGTCAGAGGCATCACCTTCGCCGTCTTGCGAGGTTTCCCCGCAGGAGGCATAATAATAAAATTAAAAAACCAAGAACGTAACGGCTCACCAAAGACAAAATAAACAGAGCCAAAGGAAGTCAATCAACACAGCCAAGTTCGTCACCAATTTCAAATAAACACGCCCGAAACCGAAATACAACTTAAAAATCAATGTCCAATAAACACGCCGAACCGTCAACAAAATACACTCTGGCAGCACCAAAACCCACCGCACGAGTATGGTAACTCCACTCCGTTAGTCCTATCTAACCTCACTTCCCCAAATTGTTACTGACCTTGAAGTCAAAAACTGAGACACCACAGAATTACCCCTGGGAGTCTCAACTTTATAACAACAATTATTCACAATTTATCACTAACACTTGTAAACACTCACACAAGACAGTTTGAAACAAACTCAAAATTTTCCGCTTTGAAAAAACACGTCTTTGCAATCCGACAGCCAAACTAGAAGTGAGGATAAAGAAATGTTGGTCTTTGTAATAACTCTAAATTCACTTAAAAAATATTTTTATGGTTTAGCTCAAATTTAAATTTACACGATTTACCAACCGCTGACGTATGCAGCGCTCAGCAATTAAAATAATAACAGCAAGATTAAAAGATAGAAATGGATACTGGGGGAGTATAATTACGAATTGTTTTAAAAATCTGATAAAACAAATGTCGTTGCAGATGCTTTGTCCAAAATATCTTCGCAAATACCTACTCTTACACACATTATTATAAGTCACAAACTCTGAAAAGACCATCACAATTAATGCTTTTAAGAATCAAATATTAAAAAAAGAAAACGTAACTTCAACTTTTCAGTGTTTAGTGTTCCCAACTTACCATCGCCATATAATTAGGTCGTAGGAATACTCTGAGAAAATATTAGTCTCTATTTTAAAGCATTATCTTATCCTGTCATTTTTAAATTGCACTAAAACTGACGAGAGCATCATGGGTAAAATCTAAAAATTCTGTCCTTTGTATTTTGACAAATATAAGATTAGATTAAGTTTGCACCATTTGTAATATTAACAAATATGATCAACATCTTACAAAGCTCCAAATACAAGCTACACCTATACCTCAATATCCAGGAAAATTTGCAGATTTGGACATGCGATTGATAGTAAAAATTTTAGTACTGACAGCTATTGATGAATTCTCAAAATATGCTCTGGCGAAATCAATAAATGCCAGAGCATCAGAAGGACATACTTCCTTCATTTTCAACTTCAACGTTAGTAATGAGAAATCAGAGTCAATAAATTTTATGATTTAGAATGAAATGGACATTAAAATTTTTAAAACCTACCATACACAGCTGTTAAAATGGTAAAGAAGAACGATAAAAGAAGACATATTACTACTACGAAACTATGTTGACGACATCGGACACATTATAAAATAAAATTCTTATCCCTTCCTACTGACTCAAATAAATCTTTAGTTTTAAATCAGAATATAGCGTTTTCACACTGAGTGGTTTTAAAACAAAAGTTCGTTTTAACTTTTAAACCATCAATAAAACCTGGTTTTAGCATGCAAGTAGGTTTTATTAAATATACAGGTATGTTACAGAATTTAATTCCGATCGAAAATGGAATTAATTCCGTAACAGGTATTTGCAGCACTGGATGTGGTGTTGCTGAACTGCGGTCAAAGGGATACATTCTCGAGGAACGGAAGAAACTCCAGGATAGACCTGACATTCGTCAGCGATGCCCTGGAAATCTCGACTGACTGGAGCGTATCTGACGTACACACGCACAGCGACCACCACGCTATTATCTTTGAGATACGCGAACGTCCATCGGCCCAACTTTACCTGTGGTCCCTCCCGGTCCCCGATGGAGGGATTCCACCTTTGATAAGAACACCTTTGTTTTGGCGATGGAGGACAGCAACTGAACTGATGCGGCGGGTCACGGAAGCTTGCGATGCATCCATGGTAAGAAATTTCCATAGATCTGACAGAAGGAATGTATACTGGTGGAATGCGGAAATAGCTGAGATAAGGTGTAGGTCTAACCATGCACGGCGGGTATGCCAGAGGGCGAGAGGCCGTGACAACTTTACAGAACTTCAAGAGGAGTACAGAACGTTAAGATCCTGCTTGAAAAGGGCCATTGCGCAAAGCAAGAGAAGATGCTACAGAGAGATGTGTTACGACAACCCTTGGGGTACGGGATATAAAGTTGTGATGAGGAAACTGAATAGTTTTCGACCACCATCCACAACATCTGCGTCCAGACTGAAATCAATTGTCGAAGGACTTTTCCCGCGCATGGCCGAAATAACCTACTCTGTACAAGAAGCACCACCCCACCTTGAAATTCCGGAGGTTAGCAGCCAGGAATTTGGGGCAGTGTTTAAGGATATTAGACTGAAAAGGCATCAGGAGTTGATGGAATCCTAAATATTGCATTAAGGACGGCTATTGAGAGCAAGGCGGAAATATTTATAAAAGTGTTTGATGCTTGTATCAAAGAGAGCACATTCCCTAGGATCTGGAAAAGGTAAAGGCTGGTACTCATCCCGAAGGGCAATAACAGACAGGATGCATCTATCGCCCACTCTGTATGATTGACACAGCCGGCAAATTGCTGGAGAAGATAATCTACAGGAGATGGAGACGGCCTTGAATGGATCGGGTTTATCGGACCGCCAATTTGGCTTCCGGAAGGCACGCTCTACAGTTGATGCCATAGAGAGAGTTGTGAACATGGCGAAAGATGCCATCAGTAGAGACCGCTGGCTTGAAGGTAATAAGGAATACTGTGTTATCATCACCTTGGATGTTAAGAACGCGCTTAACTCTGCAGACTGGGATGCCACGTTGGCTGCACTCAGGAAATCATATGTGGTATCGGCTGGGGTACCGCAGGGCTCAGTCTTAGGCCCTATACTCTGGAATATTATGTATGATGGTGTGCTAAGGCTCGAACTCCCAAGGGGAGCGCAAATCATTGGCTTTGCAGATGATATTGCCTTGGTGATAAGGGGAAAACATCTCGACAAACTGGAAAGAGCTTGCAATGTTGCAGTTGCTGTGGTCAGAAGCTGGATTGTGAGCGCAGGTCTCTAACTTGCGGATCACAAAACTGAAGTTCTACTGGTAAGCAGTAGAAAGAAAATGGAGTTTATCACTATAACAGTTGGTCACCAGCGGATAGCCTCTAGACAAGCGATCAAATACTTGGGGATCATGATCGACAACAGACTCACCTTTAGGGAGCACCTGAAGTATGTCGGTGGGAAATGTGCACTCACAGCTTGTGCACTTGCGCGGATAATGCCAAACATAGGCGGCCCTAAACAGGAGCGGAGGCTGTTGCTTACTAGTGTGGTAAGATCGATTGCCTTATATGCGGCATCCATATGAGCTGAGGCTATGCTTAGGAGAACATATAGGATAGGTATTGATGCGGCCTATAGAAGATATGCGCTCAGGGTCGCCTCTGCCTTCCGCACGGTATCCACTGACGCGGCTTTTGTTATTGCGGGACTGATGCCAGTGCAGCTGGTGTCGGATGTTGAAGGAAAGAAGCATGCTGCGAAAAGATCAGGGTCGGCAAACGCGGGCCGACTTGAGGAAGGTGCTATGGAAAGGTGGCAACATGATTGGGATAACTCCTTGAGGGGAAGATGGACCCACACGCTCATACCTAGCGTAGCTGATTGGGTAGGAAGCAGACATGGGCAGGTAATTATTACCTGACTCAGTTGTTGAGCGGTCATGGATGCTTTAGGGCCTACCTTCTTAAATATGGGCGCGACGACGATGATGTGTGCCCGGATTGTCCGAATGTGACCGAAACCCTGGGTCATGTTTTCTTTGACTGCCCGCGGTATGAAGATTAAAGGCGTTCCCTGGAAACGGCGATTCGATCCCGGATTGTGCCGAACAACATTGTTGGACTAATGCTGACCTCAGCCAGGAATTGGTACTTGTTGTGCGTTTTCGCAAAGAAAATCTTGGTGCGTCAGAGATTGGCCGAAAGGGCAATATCTGCGGAAAGGGGAAGCAGCATTCGCTGAATCACCACTCCCCTGAAGTAATACTTGATAGTGGTCCCGGGGAAGGAAATGGATGGAAGGATTACGAACGTGGATGGGGATTAGTACGTAGGCGCATGACAAGCCAGATAGTGAGTCTTGTCGCGAATCGTGCATATTGGTTAGTCCGGACTACCAATATCTTTTGAAGATTCTCTAGCCGTAGCTCGTATAGATAAAAAAAAAAAAAAAAACACACACACACACAAAACAATGTGGCATAAAAATATGTGTCAAGAAGACTCAGAGGGGTGAAATTCTCCTGGAATTCAAAAGGTCTACAGAGTTGACGGCCGAGTTGCACCGGTCCAGAATAAAAATGTGCTATCGGAGGATGTTGAGGTTAGGAAACTTACTCAGCAGACAACTTTCGAGCCAAGGTATCTGGATGAGATAACCACGGAGGATGAGATAATAATTGTATGGAAGGAGTAAATAGGCGAAATACAACCCTCTGCTCTCAAAACTATAAAAAGTGTTCCTGGAGGTACGCGAACGGCTATTATTTCGATCCCAATGGGGCAGGCTTATATGGCAGAGGAGGTAGGCAAACTTTTAGGCATCTGTTACACCTCACCGATGTTGATCTGTGGTGGCCTTTTTCACCCTTTTGGTTACTTTAGTCAGTATTTTTTTTACTATGTTATTTGTTCAGTTTATTTTTCAAAAGTTCACCTATGATTTTTTTTAATTAATAAAAGCTCGTCCATACGGTAAAGTGTAGCGACAGATCTCTTTCGTATAAAATAATTATAATTTTTAACACTGTTGTTGTCTTAATATTGTAGAATGTTTACATATTTAATTAAATATATATTATTTTATTAATGTAATACTATATTACCATTTTTTTTTTTGTTTTGTAGGAAAAATTTCAACAATGAACAAATGGCTTTATTATGTCTATTGACTACTATGTTGGCCGTCTTACCTACAAATATAAAACTTTATACAAAGTGTGAAAAGAAATCTTTCTTATTTACGCTTATGAATACATCTTTGTCATTTTTCCTGTTTTCTTTTCAGGTAACCTGTTATTAATTTACATCCGTATTCATAAACATTTCTTATTACAGATTTCAAATACAAATTAAATAAAATATTTTTTTGGCTTTTTAATTCGTAATCAGAATTTTATTTATTCAATGTTTTAAGAATTTTTAGTTTTGAAACTGGCAATATATTTTTTGTGACTCATAGTATGCAAAGTCCGAATTTATACAACCTTAGTCCTGCTGTTAGGTTTGTACCATGTTGGTAAATTTTATTTTTCTTTTTGCTTTTACTACGGAACGGTTCGACATATCAACTTAAAACGGTAGCTCAGGTGGCATTTTTGTATTTTATTACTTCTAAGTAATATTTAGTGTTCCATGATCTAAAGGAAGATAGCAAAATAAAAAGTTCGAATCTTAGGTAAAGGACCATTTCAGTCCGATCATTTTTATCGATTTATTTTTATGAACTAGGTTTATAGAAAAAGTGCAAAAATCAATTTTTGTCGGTAAATGAAGAGCAAATTAATTTTTGTTGTTTTTTGCATATAAATTTGCTGCATATGATGCACATACTACCGCACTTAGATGCAACAAATGTCCCTAATTTTCTAATAGATGACATTTTTGGTGCACAATGAAACCAATGTAACAGTTTCATTGAAAGCAAATATTTATGTGTATAAAAGAACTTTTTAGAAAATAACCATATTAAAGAAATAAGTGTTTTATTTTTTCGGACTGCGACGACGTATGTCACCTTTAATTCAATAAGCTTTTTTTCTAATTCAAAGGATGAAAAAAAGTTTACCGAAATGATCTTTTAAGTTTTCAAGCTTTCAATGAGATCCAAAACGACCCGCACTAACTGATTTTTTTCAGGCTGTTCCTAGGTATGATTGGACTTTCCATCTCCTAACTTTGATTCAAAAACCAGCCAAAATTTTAGGCCATACTTCACATGTTTTGGGGATATATATCGCCTAAAAACAACAACTTCGAAATTATCAGTAGTTACATCTTCGCAAAAATTGTAACACATTGGAACTTATTACTGTTTTGTCTCTGCCTTCGGGCCATAGTCTCGCTGAAGCCAGCAGCACTTAATTAAAATTACGTAAAAATTATCCTCGCTCATTATTTCTCGGAAAATAGCGTAGCCAAAAGTGCATCGAGCAAATCATTTTCGCGATGAATAATATAAATAAGTATATAAAAGTATGAGCGCAAAGTGCATCTTTCCACTTTTTATTGAATTTTTCTCTCCAATACTTGTTTGTATTTTCAATTATTATTTTTCTAACAAAACAGAACGCAATATTTTATGAAATCTGGAAACGACAAATTGTGTTGGTCATGGAAATGTGGATATAATATATAATAATATATATAATAATATATATTCTCGCCTGAAGTTTGTACGACACTGTGTAAAGGAGATAAACTTCATTGCATTCCGGTTTTTATTTCATTCATCACTAATTAATGCATCTTCTTCTACAACTTCTAAAGAAATCTGTCGTATTTATTTCACATTCGCTATTTCCATCCAAATACCTACAAACTGAAATATCGAAGTAAAAGTGTACATGTGATATGATTAACAAGAAAAGGAAAATTACAGAAATAAAACTCAATATAACCCCGCAAACATGGCGAATTATAAATGTATTTTTTTATAAATAGTTAAAAAAACACATTCTAGTGTATTTATTGTTTAAAATTACAATATGGGAAAGTAACTCAATACTTTCCCTAAGACTCGTAAGTTTTTGTACCTAACAGCAAGGTTAAACATTTATTTATTTAATTTTTTCAAAATTTACAAACTTAATAAATTATGAAAGTAAATAAGGCTATATCCTATATCCGCACTAACAACTGTGACTTTTGACCTAAAGTCAAACTAATTTATTTTTGCAAATCCAGTTTACCGACTACACGACTACCGTTGAGCCCGTAGCCAGCTTAGGCTAATTTCTATTTTTCTTGGCGACAACAAACAGTTTAGTGATGTTAGTACAATAATATACATGAATAGGCGTTTTAAAAGCGCAATACATAAAATATATATACTAGGCATCATAATTCTACACTCCTCACTAATTTAAAGTCTTAGTGCAAAAAATATCCGTAAAATACATAAAAAATTACAAAATGTTTAATATAAACCGTTCGTTGCAGTGCAATGAATGTTGACGATGCAACTTTTTTCATATATGTTTACTCCAAATAATTTAACGTTACTTTTAATAAAAATACTTATATTCCAAGAGTCAAAAGTCTACGCTCATATATTTAAATCTGTCAGTAAATAATAAAAGTATAATCATTAAGCATTCTTTGAGTTTTATTTTGACAGAAGATTACTTTACAAATGCAAATCGCTACATCTATAACAATTTTGTACAAGTGTTCAAAAAAGAAGCGTAATAAATGTAGGTGGAAGAATAATAGTAATCAAATTTTAAAGGGTCCGCCATCTAACGTTTTTTTTTCAACTAGTTCTTATTTCGTGAATGGTAACACCTAGCTCATGTCTGATTTGACAGATAATTAGTTTTATCCTTCCGCTGAACGAATATGGTTGTGTATACGCTTGAACAACGCTGGGAAATATGGCGACATTACTTTGAAAATCATGGTAATGTTGCAGATGAAGCTCATTTTGATCTTGGCGGGTATGTAAACAAGCAATTTTGTCGCATTTGTGGCACAGAAAACCCGCACGCATACATTGAAAAGCCGATACATCAAGACGAGTCACTGTTTGGTGCGGATTTCGGTCCAGAGGCATAATTGGGCCATTTTTGTTCGAAAATGAGCAAGGAGTGGCCGTTACAGTCAATTGCAATCGTTATCGGGCCATGTTGAACGAATTTTTGTTCACAAAAATTGAAGAGGAGGATACTAGAACATTTGGTTTCAACAGGACGGCGCTACGTGCCACACAGCCGAAGCTACACTCGATGTTTTGCGCCCTGTTTTTGAAGATCGCATTATCAGTCGCAGAGCTGATGTCGTTTGGCCACCTCGGAGCTCCGATTTAACACCGTTGGACTATTATTTGTGAGTTGCCGTCAAAGATAAGTGTTACGCCAGCAAGCCAGAGACAATTGACGCTTTAAAGGACAATATTTGTGACCCATTGGTGAACACAGCTGCACACAATCGATAATGTGCTTAAAAATTAGACCGAGATCGTGTAGGCAACTGCGTGGCCAGCCATTTTTTTTATACCATTTTAAAAAAAAACTATTTGGCGGACCCTTTAGAAATGGGATCTAAATTATTGTCAAGAGTAAGGATTGTTGATAGAGTGTGGAAACCGTTTAAAACAGTAATAAAAAGCTGATTACCATGGCCGTGTTGGCATCAATATGCCGATCATATTATTGGCCAACCAAATAAACGTATAGCACACGCCAATAAATATGTTAAAGTGCCGCCAGAGTTTTGGAAAATGGTAATTTTTATATTACGAAAGTCAGTTTAGTGTTTTTGGAATCTCTGGAAGACAAATGGTAAAAAGAAAATCAGGAACGGGCCCTAATATAGAAAACTAGTTACCAACTGCTAAGCATGGTGGATGAGGTGTAGTGATGGCAGTTGGTGAGTAGTTAATTTCGTAATTATCGAATTAATAATACACAAATATGTCTACTTGGATGTGTTGTGAAAAGAAATCTAAAGTAGAGTGCTGAAAAAGTGGGGTTACCAGGAGAATACAACTTTCAACAAGACAATAACCCGAGGTATACAGCTGAAATTGTCAAGCTTTGGTGCTCTTTAATGGACCAAATTCAAGCCTTCAGTGAGATCCAAAACGACCCGTACCAGCTGATTTTTCTTCAGGCTGTTAATTTTTTGATTTTCGTAGACTTTTGACTTATTGAAATACAAGGCTTTTTTTATTGAAAGTACCGTTAAATTATCTGGAGTAAACATATGTGGAAAAAGTTGTATCGTCAACATTCACTGCACTGCAACGAACAGTTTGTATTAAAAATTTTTTGGTTTTTTATAAATTTTTTGGAAATTTTTGCCACTAAGGCTATGAATTTAGCTAGAAGCGTAGACTTATGATACCTCCTAGTGTACATTAAAAACGCCATAAATATGTATGTGTTACCACTAAAAAATAACAATCGTATGTACATTTGATTACATTTTTTGTAACAGTAGTCGTTCAAATAATTAAGTAGATGGATACTTGGCTACTTTTGTAGCCAGCGTCTTTCGTAGTCGTGTGGCCGATAGTCGGTAGCCTCGAACATGTGTATGGTATATATAAAACACAATCGGCGTGTGTGCAAAAAAGTGAAAAAAAACCGTAACGATTTAAAAGGAAAAAAACCAACTGACGGTAGCACACAAAGTGAATAAAAAAGTGTAAAAAAGGGTGTGGTGTGGCGCGTTATAAATGGTGACATATGTAAGCAAAAAAAAAAAACCAAACTGTACTCAATGCTCGGGTGGTATATTAATGGCGGTGAAGGCGACAAAATAAGCCGCAAGCTTTAATAACTAACATTTAACAGAAAAATATAAAAGTGTTTTTTTTATAGAAACGAATGTTTAACGAAATTAAAAAAAAAAAAAATGATTTTGAATATTAACGGCTAACAATACGTATTAGAAAAAAAAAATGTTTGTGAAAACTAAAAAAACTTTTGAAACGATAATGGCTAAACTGTTTGTTGAAAATAATAACGGTTGACGAAACGGTACTGAAGAAAAAAAAGAAAAGATAAAAAAAACAATTTTTGTAAAAATTAAAAGAAAGAACTATCGGAACAATAATAAATAAAATATCTAAAGAGAAATTTAACGATTAACAGGAAAATTAACAGAAGTTAAATAGCGAAGTAAAAAGAAAAAACAAATACAACATCAAAATGCCGGCAATAGCGTCTTTATGGGTTATCGATCTTAAACAACTACAACGCCTGACTGATGCTTTGACTGGTGAAATTGAATTTGAAGTGTCGCCTGACAGTAATGACTTACGGTCGGAAATCGATTGCTTACGCGGTATGGTGGAGAATTTAACGGCTTTGATGCAGCGCCAAATATCTGCTAACGTACAACCTTTGAATACAGTACGCGTGGAACCTACGCCAAGACCGCCAGCCATATTAGCAAATGAATGGCCGCGTCAGCGTAATATGTGCAGCTTTCGCGTACACCCACCAAAATACGGCTCAACAAAAGACACCAATGGGACGAAAGATGCTTGCTGCTAGCGGCTACTTCAAGTTAAAATGTCCAGCTGAGCTATGGCTTGATGCGTCTGCAGAACTTTATGTCGCCTGCAACGGATATCCGAGGCGGTCAAGGAAGAATTCGGTACCGTATCTGATGAAGCTGATATTTATTTCAAAATGTCCAACACGACATGGAAAACAGATGAGCCAGTAAATGCATATTGTTTTTGAATGAGTGCTTTGATCAAACGGCATAACCTGAGTGAGTCAGCAATTATAAAATGTACCCGGAAAGGATTAAAACACCGGGAATTACAATTCTAAATCGTTACTGTACGTTTTAGGACACAGAAGAAAATGCGAGAGGCAGTCGAAGAATATTTTGCGAACATAGCGAGCTGTTCCTCCAACGGCAAAACATCAAGAATGCTGAAGCGCAGCGAAAATTGTGGATAATATGCCCATGTGAAAATGTAATAAGCCGAGAATGGCATGCTCCAAGCCACAGAGACGAACTCAATGCAAAGACTGTCAACGAGCTTACCCAGGCAGAATGCCCAAAAATTGCGGCAAGCCAAACGTTAAAACTTCAAATGCTGTTAGAAACACTCCACTGATAAACGAATCACAAGCAATGGAATATACATTGTTGTTCTGATCAATACGGGTAGTGAGTGTAGTATGTTAAAGAAGTCAAAGGCAACGACGTTATCCGGTGAAATAAAACCGAGCTACGTAACTATAAGCGGTGTTTGTCTAGGCACTTGGGCTTGAAAGAAATGATTACGACCTCACTGATAATCGATGATGTTGAACTTGCTATTGATTTATATATTGCAGACGACGATATTTTCTGAACCGAAGTTATATGAGTTTAGTCTGCAGCGACGTCGAGCTGAAATTCAAATACCGTACCGTATCTAAAACAGATATCGCGCGTCGGACGGTCGAATAATTGACGAATATCAAACATGGCGTGATGAATGCAAATAAGCGTTCGGATTTTTGTAAGTTCGTCCATGAATATCGGGACGTTTTCGGTAGAGCTAGCACCATCGTAATTGTGAAAAAGAAAAACGACAGTGACCGTTTATGTGTGGACTATCGTCGGATGAATCAATATATGGCTATGGAGGTATTCCCAACACCAAATATCGTGGAGCGGTTACAGGAGGTGCTGAAATGTTTACTGTCTTAGACCTCAGCAGCGGTTATTACCAAATACCGATCACGAAGAGTAGCCGGAAATATACAGGTTATATGACACCGGACGAATTGTATGAGTTCAACCGTATGCCATTTGGGTTGAAAAATGCCCCAGCTGACTTTCAGCGTTTAATGATCTTGATAAAGGAGAGAAGTCAGGATGGTGATATCCACTACATGGATGATATCGTGATTGGTAGCAACAGCGTAGCGGAAATGTTTGAAAAAATACGGCGTGTCTTCAGTGTGTTGTGTGAGCTTAATCTTATGATAAACGTAGATAAATGCGAGTTTGTAAAGCTAAGCGTCGAATTCCTTGATCATCAAATACATAGAGGTGGTATGAGCCCAAATGCAGCTAAATCAAATGCGACTGTGCACATCAACAACCAACAACAACCAACAACAACCAACACCAACCAGCGCAAAGAATGTGCGACAATTTTTGGGCTTAAGCGGATATTTCCGCAAATTTATGCCTGGCTATGCCTTGAAATCAGAATACGCAGCAGATGCAAAGTTTCACTGGGGAACCGAACAAAATAACGCTTTTCGTATGCTTAGGGAAAGCCTAATCAAAACCCCGTAATAGTTGGTTACAAAACTTCTGCCGAACACCAAATTCATACAGACGCAAGCGCAATCGGTCTAGCAGGTGTACTGCTGCAAAACGGGGACGATGGGTGGAAACCAGTATTAGTAGCAGATCAACTACAAACGACGAGCGAAATTACCATAACTATGAGTTGGAGACATTATGTATGTATATGTAAAAAGTATTGCTGTCATCACCGATTGCAGCGCACTTAAAACAACGATGGAGAGAAAAGATGTATCACGAGTCGCTAGATGGTGGCTGCGCATTCAGGATTTTGACATCAAAATAGAGCATCGATCTGGCCAGCGAATGCAGCTGTGGATGCACTTAGCGAAGACAACCATCAGTCAATACGATCCGTTATTCTCCATCCAACTACAGAATGAAAATGTATAGAAATGAATCGAAAGGGTAAAGGCTGGTGACAGAAACTTTTGCAACGAATGCGCGATGAAGAACGACAGATTATTCAGAAAAATAAACGATGAACACCTGTGGGTTGTACCAAAAGCTGTAATCCAAGGACAACATGATAATGCTGGACACATTGATGTTGAAAAAACATTATCCAACCTTCAGACGCATTTTTGGTTTCCTCAGATGTGCAACGCTGTCAAGTCTCATATCAATTCAAGTATCGAATGTGCTTACGAGGGCGGATTGATATAGAATCTACCTAAGTAGGAAAAAACATTCTTTTTTAGCTCAATACACTTAGTAAGACGATTTTCCAACTTTTTTATACCATCTGAATAATACGATTTTGGGAACTCCTGAAAATACGCATTAGTTTCGGTAGTCACTTCTTCGTTTGAGATGAATCTTTTTCCTGCGAGCCATTTTTTCAAGTTTGGAAACAGGAAAAAGTCACTAGGGGCTAAATCTGGACTATAAGATGGACGATCAACCAATTCGAAGTGGATTTCTCGTAGTTTTAGCATCGTATCTAATCTTTCTTTCTTGAAGAAAGAGCATTTTTTCTTGTTTAAATGTGGTCGTTTTTCTTTGATGGCATCAACCGATTAATCCAATAATGCACAATAATACTCTCCTCTGATTGTGGATCCATTTTCAAGATAATCGATGATCAATATTCCGTGTGCATCCCAAAATACAGTGGCCATAACCTTGCCAGCCGATTTCGCTGTCTTCGCCTTCTTCGGAACACTTCCACCAGCTTCCACTCATTGCTTCGATTGATTTTTGGTTTCAGGTGTGTAGTGGTGGACCCACGTTTCATCAACAGTTATTAATCTACGCCAAAAATCATGTCCAAACACCGCTGTGAAGTGATCTGTCGAACTCGTTTTTGTTCAACACTGAGCAAACGCGGCACCCATCTTGCCGATAGCTTTTTCATATTCAAATGTTCATACAAAATGTTAAACACACGTTCATTTTGACCCGGCGATTATTCATAACGATATCGAGGATTTTCTTGATATTTTCTTCAGTAACCACCTCTTTTGGCCTTCCTGTTGATGGTATTGTTGCAGTGCTTGTTCAGCCCCGTTTAAATTCAGCAATCCAATATTTTAACATATAATCTGACGGAGCAGATTCGCCGTAATGTTTATCAAGCTTTTCTTTTGTCTCTTTCGCCGTTTGCCTTTCAAATAATAGTGTTTAATCACTACACTAAATTCATTTTTTTTCCATTTTCCAAGAAACAGAATAGTTGCTTACTTCAAACGACTACAACAAATAAACTAATCGATGAATTTGGCTAAAATTTTAACAGCTGACGTCTGACAGATCGTAATTTCTAAGAAACAAAAATTTTTTGTGTTTGTGCTGCCATCTAGCGCTAGAAAGCCCTCGTATAACAAAAACAAAGGAGGTAAAAACGACGGTAAGTACCATTGGGATAAAATAAATCCAGTGCAGTTCCATACTATGCATATAGACCATTTGGGTCCATTCTCTAAAACCACTCGACGTAACGAGAGCATTTTCGTAGTCGTGGACGCATTCACGATTATAAGGGTAGTAAAAACTACCACAACGAAGCACGTTATAGATGTACCTAACGAGTTAAGTGAATACTTCGGTATGCAAGCCCGGAGAGTCAGCGATTGAGGAACAGCATTATCCTCACATGCGTTTGAACAATATTGCAGTGATAATGGCGTAAAACATATTCTCAACGCCGTACGAATCCCACGACCGAATGAGCACGCTGAGCGAGCAAACCAAACAATTTTGTCTATGCTTTTAGCATCAACAGTAGAGGATAAACGCTGAGACTTCAGTGGTCGATCAATTCAACAGTTAACAAGACGACCAGTAAGACACTGCAAGAACTTCTGTATGGGATCAAGCCACGAGATATCCTGCAAAACAAACTTGTTCTTGCCTTACACAGCAGCAAAATCATAAACGAAGAAGACCTACAGAAAATTCGTAAGGATACAGCGAAAAATTGAACAACAGCGAGAAATATCAAAACAAAGGTACGATACAAAACATGCTAAACCAACAAAATATAAAGAAGGCGACTTGATCCTAGTCGAAAGCGAACCAACAACAACCGGTGTCAAAAAAAATTAGAGCCACTATATAAAGGTACTTTAGTTGTCACCAAAACGCTTGAAATTTTATCAGGTTCTGCCCGCACTCAACAACACTATAAATCTGTGTAGTCTCCCAGTAATAAATGACGCGACTTCCAGCGAAGAATATGGCTTGAACTAACTAGAAAATTACGAATTCCAAACGAGGGCGATTGGGAAGAGAGAACGAGGCAGGCTCGACGTGCGCGGACGAATTATTGAAATTGCTAACTTCAAATAAGAATATATTGTAGTTTTTTGAATGAGTTAAGGAAATAAATTTATTTTTTTGTTTGTTTGTAAATAATTAAAGGTCTTTCACTTGTGGCATTTGATGACTAAGAAGGTTTGGTTCCATTCAGCCATTTCAATTCTCGATAGATTTGATGTAATAATTTTAGATACAGGTAAACCTCCTACAACGCGGTTTCCTATAACGCGTTTTCGCTACAACGCGGTTTCCAAAATGCGAACACTTTCTTACAACGCGGTTTCCTATAACGCGTTTTCGCTATGTACTATTTTAATTTAAAAAAGGGTTTCTTCCCCAAATAAAATTCTTTGCATGCAGTCAACGACATAATTAAAAAAGAGGGTTCCCCGCAGTTCTAACAGCACACAACGATTTATGCTTCTTTCATTTGATGTAATAATTTTTTTTTTTTTTTTTTTGTTAGGTTGTTGCCGGCATTGCAAATAAAAGCATCAATCTAAAGCGTGTAAAAAATTGCGAAAAAATATTCAGTCAAATTCCAGTTAAATTATAAAAAATTGTGAAATAGTTGTTGTTTTTTTTTTTTCGTAAAATAGTTTTGATAAAATAATTTTAAGGTGAATAAGTAAGTTTCTTTTAAACCTTATTTATATGTGTATGTTCATATGTAACTTTATTTAAATGCAAATAAATTTTTTGATTTAGCCACAAAAATGCCGAATGAAAAAAAAAACGCCGTTAAAACGAAAATTTTTGTCCATTGAATTAAAAATACAAATTTTGGATCGACTTCAAAATCAAGAGAGGATAAGTGATGTTGCCAGACATTTTAATTTAAATGAGTCAACAATAAGAACTATCAAACAAAACGAAGAAAAAATAAGAAGTTCGGTAGCATCTGGATCCTCTGTAGTCGCGAAAGTAACTGCTCGTCCTAGACCGCAGATAATGGAGAAAATGGAGCAATCGCTTATGGTGTGGATAGAAGGTAAGACAAAAACGATTGCCCTTAGATGGGAATGTAATTAAGCATAAAGCACTAAAAATATTTAATTATTTAAAGGAAACAGGACAATCGTCTATCGATGAAGGCAATCATCAATTCGTAGCTAGTAATGGATGGTTTGGAAAATTCGAAAAAAGACATGCACTTCACAATTTAAAAGTACAGGGAGAAAGTGCATCCGCAGACGCAGATGCAGCAAAAAAATATCCAGCAAAGTTCGAAAAAATTATTAAAGAAAATGGTTACTTACTTGAACAAGTCTTCAACGCAGATGAGACAGGCTTGTGGTAGAAAAAAATGCCTTCAAGAACTTTTATTTCGAAAAACGAAAAAACAGCTCCTGGCTTTAAAGTTTCGAAAGTTCGAATAACATATTGCTGTGCAGTAATGCGTCTGGTGATTTTATGACCAAACCAATGTTTATTAACCGATCATTAAATCCAAGATGTATGAAACAATGCAACAAAACAACCTTCCAGTGTATTGGAGAGCCAACAAAAAATCATGGATGACTGCCAGTTTATTTAATGATTGGTTTTATCATTGCTTTGTTCCTGACGTAGAAAATTATCTAAAAAAAGAACTTAGCATTTAAAGTACTACTAATTTTATATAATGCGCCATTCCATTCGACTGATTAATTCATCCAGCCTTTAGATCAGGGTATAATAGCAGCATTCAAAGCTTACTACATTCGGAAATCTTTTGAGGTGATATTAGAGAAAATGAGGTCAGCAAATATTACGGTTAAAGAAGTCTGGAAACAATTTACAATTTTAAAGTCCGTTAAAATTTTTGATGCGTCACTTAAAGAAATTCGTCCTTAAACACTAAAAGCTTGCTGGAAAGCACTAATACAGGAAATAGACATTCAGGGCACTACACCAATAGAAGATGAATATAGGAAAATAGTGAGATTGGCACTTACAGTAGAAGGTGATGGATTTGATGCAATAACAATGGCTGATATTCAAGAATTAATAGCGGACGACGAAATAAACGAAGCAGATTTAGTGGCAATGACAAAAGAAGAATCAGTTGGAGATAGCTCTGACGATCTTTCCGATGTTAAAAATAAAAACTTTTTCCTAAAAAATGTCGAGAAAGTTTTAAATATGGCAAAGCAGTTGGAAGAATACATTTTCGAGAACGACCCTTTAAGTGACAGAGCAGAAATATTTAAACGAAATCTTCAAAACAATTTAGCCCCCTATCAAGAAATTTATAAAGATTTGCGAAGTAAGAGCAAACAAACTTCAATGCACAATTTTTTCAAACCAATAGTCGTCGAAAGGATGCCCGAATCTGATAGTGGATCGAGGTCAGATTTTGTACTAGTACGAACAAAACGTTCGAAACAAATCATCCTAAGTGATGAGGAGTAGTAAGTTATCGTTCTATTTTGACTTTAATTTATTAAATCTTTCAACTTGAATATTTCGCGTAGAATTGAAATTTTATTTTGTTTTTGTTTAAATAAATGGAGTGTTATTAAATTACATAATATGTATGTTCTTATGACTCAGCAAATAAATACACAAAGTTATATTAAGCACATATTTTTACTATACAAATTTCAATATTTTATTGAATTTTTTTTTTACTTTGGAACCAAACCCCTTTTTTGTATTGAGCTCATATCTCCCATAACGCGCTTTCTTATAACGCAGAATTTTCTAGGAACCTAACTACCGCGTTGTAGGAGATTTACCTGTATATACTTTCTTTTGGTTGAAAGGTTATGAACTATAGGTGTATGTGTTGCATATTTTGAAGCTACGTCTGCAGTATTACCTAATCCAATGTGGCTGGGGATCCACATAATTTTAAATTTGCTATAATATTTTCTTAAAATGTCTCTTATTTTTGCGATGGTTGCATTGGTTTTATTCTTTATATTTTGAATAGCCATTACTGTAGATTTGGAGTCGAACATACTATATTTACCACGGATGTTTTTGTATATGTTTAAAGCATAAAATACTGCTGTAGAATCAACTATGAAAATTGAAGCTCTATGATATAAAATTGCTAAATAGTCTATGCAA
Source organism: Wohlfahrtia magnifica (assembly GCA_023159175.1). Taxonomy (NCBI): domain Eukaryota; kingdom Metazoa; phylum Arthropoda; class Insecta; order Diptera; family Sarcophagidae; genus Wohlfahrtia; species Wohlfahrtia magnifica. The sequence continues at coordinate 121,386 of JAKWBJ010000293.1, forward strand.
GAGAATCACAAAAGTAGACAGTTTTTAGTACTTTTGAAGTATTGGTGGCTAAACATGTATGAGTGAGTTAAGTTAAAAATTAAACGATACTCATACACAACATATTCAAAGCCAGCACACTGATAAGTGTAAAGTGTATATGAGTATGGGTTTATTTATACTTGGGTATGGGTATATTCCTACTCGAGTATTCTAAGAGTATATTTCTACAAAATAAATCCTTATTAAATCGCTGTGATACAGTTAACAGTGTTTTACAGTTAAAACGGGTTTTATTTAAAAAATTAAATTGCTTGCTTTGTATTCAAAAAAGAAAACTGTTAAAAAATTTTGATAAAATAAACATCATTAAAAATTCATGTGATAAAAGATTTCTCTAACAAATATTTGTATATTTTGGATAATTATTTCACCACTTCATCTGGACAAAGGTAACTTTTGAAAGCTTATGATGATGATTTCGATCAAATTTACAAATTTACGGCAATCCGAATTTCTTAATAATAATAATAATAATAATAATAATAATAATAATAATAATAATAATAATAATAATAATAATAATAATAATAATAATAATAATAATAATAATAATAATAATAATAATAATAATAATAATAATAATAATAATAATAATAATAATAATAATAATAATAATAATAATAATAATAATAATAATAATAATAATAATAATAATAATAATAATAATAATAATAATAATAATAATAATAATAATAATAATAATAATAATAATAATAATAATAATAATAATAATAATAATAATAATAATAATAATAATAATAATAATAATAATAATAATAATAATAATAATAATAATAATAATAATAATAATAATAATAATAATAATAATAATAATAATAATAATAATAATAATAATAATAATAATAATAATAATAATAATAATAATAATAATAATAATAATAATAATAATAATAATAATAATAATAATAATAATAATAATAATAATAATAATAATAATAATAATAATAATAATAATAATAATAATAATAATAATAATAATAATAATAATAATAATAATAATAATAATAATAATAATAATAATAATAATAATAATAATAATAATAATAATAATAATAATAATAATAATAATAATAATAATAATAATAATAATAATAATAATAATAATAATAATAATAATAATAATAATAATAATAATAATAATAATAATAATAATAATAATAATAATAATAATAATAATAATAATAATAATAATAATAATAATAATAATAATAATAATAATAATAATAATAATAATAATAATAATAATAATAATAATAATAATAATAATAATAATAATAATAATAATAATAATAATAATAATAATAATAATAATAATAATAATAATAATAATAATAATAATAATAATAATAATAATAATAATAATAATAATAATAATAATAATAATAATAATAATAATAATAATAATAATAATAATAATAATAATAATAATAATAATAATAATAATAATAATAATAATAATAATAATAATAATAATAATAATAATAATAATAATAATAATAATAATAATAATAATAATAATAATAATAATAATAATAATAATAATAATAATAATAATAATAATAATAATAATAATAATAATAATAATAATAATAATAATAATAATAATAATAATAATAATAATAATAATAATAATAATAATAATAATAATAATAATAATAATAATAATAATAATAATAATAATAATAATAATAATAATAATAATAATAATAATAATAATAATAATAATAATAATAATAATAATAATAATAATAATAATAATAATAATAATAATAATAATAATAATAATAATAATAATAATAATAATAATAATAATAATAATAATAATAATAATAATAATAATAATAATAATAATAATAATAATAATAATAATAATAATAATAATAATAATAATAATAATAATAATAATAATAATAATAATAATAATAATAATAATAATAATAATAATAATAATAATAATAATAATAATAATAATAATAATAATAATAATAATAATAATAATAATAATAATAATAATAATAATAATAATAATAATAATAATAATAATAATAATAATAATAATAATAATAATAATAATAATAATAATAATAATAATAATAATAATAATAATAATAATAATAATAATAATAATAATAATAATAATAATAATAATAATAATAATAATAATAATAATAATAATAATAATAATAATAATAATAATAATAATAATAATAATAATAATAATAATAATAATAATAATAATAATAATAATAATAATAATAATAATAATAATAATAATAATAATAATAATAATAATAATAATAATAATAATAATAATAATAATAATAATAATAATAATAATAATAATAATAATAATAATAATAATAATAATAATAATAATAATAATAATAATAATAATAATAATAATAATAATAATAATAATAATAATAATAATAATAATAATAATAATAATAATAATAATAATAATAATAATAATAATAATAATAATAATAATAATAATAATAATAATAATAATAATAATAATAATAATAATAATAATAATAATAATAATAATAATAATAATAATAATAATAATAATAATAATAATAATAATAATAATAATAATAATAATAATAATAATAATAATAATAATAATAATAATAATAATAATAATAATAATAATAATAATAATAATAATAATAATAATAATAATAATAATAATAATAATAATAATAATAATAATAATAATAATAATAATAATAATAATAATAATAATAATAATAATAATAATAATAATAATAATAATAATAATAATAATAATAATAATAATAATAATAATAATAATAATAATAATAATAATAATAATAATAATAATAATAATAATAATAATAATAATAATAATAATAATAATAATAATAATAATAATAATAATAATAATAATAATAATAATAATAATAATAATAATAATAATAATAATAATAATAATAATAATAATAATAATAATAATAATAATAATAATAATAATAATAATAATAATAATAATAATAATAATAATAATAATAATAATAATAATAATAATAATAATAATAATAATAATAATAATAATAATAATAATAATAATAATAATAATAATAATAATAATAATAATAATAATAATAATAATAATAATAATAATAATAATAATAATAATAATAATAATAATAATAATAATAATAATAATAATAATAATAATAATAATAATAATAATAATAATAATAATAATAATAATAATAATAATAATAATAATAATAATAATAATAATAATAATAATAATAATAATAATAATAATAATAATAATAATAATAATAATAATAATAATAATAATAATAATAATAATAATAATAATAATAATAATAATAATAATAATAATAATAATAATAATAATAATAATAATAATAATAATAATAATAATAATAATAATAATAATAATAATAATAATAATAATAATAATAATAATAATAATAATAATAATAATAATAATAATAATAATAATAATAATAATAATAATAATAATAATAATAATAATAATAATAATAATAATAATAATAATAATAATAATAATAATAAATAATAATAATAATAATAATAATAATAATAATAATAATAATAATAATAATAATAATAATAATAATAATAATAATAATAATAATAATAATAATAATAATAATAATAATAATAATAATAATAATAATAATAATAATAATAATAATAATAATAATAATAATAATAATAATAATAATAATAATAATAATAATAATAATAATAATAATAATAATAATAATAATAATAATAATAATAATAATAATAATAATAATAATAATAATAATAATAATAATAATAATAATAATAATAATAATAATAATAATAATAATAATAATAATAATAATAATAATAATAATAATAATAATAATAATAATAATAATAATAATAATAATAATAATAATAATAATAATAATGATAATAATGATAATAATAATAATAATAATAATAATAATAATAATAATAATAATAATAATAATAATAATGATAATGATAATGATAATAATGATAATAATGATAATAATAATAATAATAATGATAATAATAATGATAATGATAATGATAATGATATTAATAATGATAATGATATTAATAATGATAATGATAATAATAATGATAATGATAATAATAATGATAATGATAATAATAATGATAATGATAATAATAATGATAATGATAATAATAATGATAATGATAATAATAATGATAATGATAATAATAATGATAATGATAATAATAATGATAATGATAATAATAATGATAATGATAATAATAATGATAATGATAATAATAATGATAATGATAATAATAATAATAATAATGATAATAATAATAATGATAATGATAATAATAATAATGATGATGATGATGATGATGATGATGATGATGATGATGATGATGATGATGATGTTGTCATGATGGAAGATTATGGCCTCATGTCTGGTCGAATATTTTTGTCGTTTTTCGTTGATTGCTCTCTTCAAACGAATCAATTGTGTTCGCTACAGGTCCCATGTGATCGTCTGACCCGATTTCAACAGCTCATAATACAAAACACCCTACTGATCCCACCAATTGTAGTGCAAGATTATGGCACATTTTAGTTTTCTGAACATTTCCTTTTATATTTTCATTCTAGTTTTTTTTCTTATTCTAATAAGATTATTATTATTATCTTATTCTAATAAAAAAAAAACTAAATAGATTTAGTTTTGCTTTTCTTTTATAATAATTTGATTTTTTTGTTTACAACTAATATTTTATTTCATTTTTAATTATTATAAAATATTTTCTTTGAAAATATACACTTTTTGTGCTTTTTCTATGTGGTTTATAGTAACATTGTTTAGCTACAATGTTATACAGGAAAAAATGTATAGCGTCTATAGTGTCTACGTTAATTATTGCTGATGTTAAAGAGAAAAAAAAATAATAAAACAACATGTAGAATATCGGATAGGAAATTGATATTTAGCTGTGTTAGTGCTTGTATTCTACAGGATTTCCCTGATTTCCATTTGAATTGTTTTTCTGTATTTTTATTAATATTTATTTTGTTTTAAACTTAACAGCTCTATAATTAAAACTGTTTAGTTTTCATAAGTTATATGTATGTGTTGGTAAGCAGTTAAATATAATGAAAAAACCTTTTGCTTACAAACTTCTAACAAGTTTGTTATGCTTGTAGAGTATTTGACGACAATTCAAGCAAATGATGAGCCCCGTTACGTAAAGGGGGAAGATAATAAAAGGCCAATTCTTTAGGTAGTTTCTTTTGTCTTGTGCGATTCGTTGACCTACATATACTGGTGAAGGTTAAAATTTATTATATTTCTATAAAAGTGAGAACAGTGAAAGTGTAAATTAAAAGTATAGTCATTTTTTTAAATTACATTATTTGATTGCCATTTGTACTGGAAATCAGAAGACAAAAGTCATTTTAAGGTAATTATAAAGAAAAATTTTACTTTTCACAAGGAAAAAGAAACGAAACTTAAACCGAGTTATTTTAGTTAAATAAATTCAAATATATACTGTATTTTGTGACGAAAGATAAAGAGAAAATTCGTATACCACCAAATTCGTATCCAATTAAGGCAAGAAGAAAAAATAATAATATCGCAGCTTTTAAAGGTAAACATACTTATTGTATTTAAATCTTTAGCAATATTACACAGGTTGTTTTCTTTTTAAAGGGAATTAGAATAGAAAATCCTTGTATTTTTTTTTTATCGGCCGTATTCCTTTAGCCACCACTGTAAACGAAAAGGAAAAAGAATCTTCGAATTATTATTTAAAATACAGATTAAACAAAAAATCTATATTAAATCACATATTAAGTCAAGCTTAAGGGCGAACACCAAAATATCGAAATCAAAGGAAAAAGAAAAAAAACAAGAAAACAACAACATCTACAGATATTGCTAGCTAAACTACAACAACAACCGTAGCTTAAGTATCCAACAAAACAAAAGAATAGCGAAAGTTAAGGAGCTGTGATCAATAATCATATTTAACATTTCAAATATATTAGTGGTGGCAAAGGCAAATGCAAAGGCAACTAAATTAAAGCCAATATACAAGAAAATTTTCAGTGCTTGAGAAAATATCAAAGAAAAATTTAAAAAATTTATGAATAGTGGTTTAAATTCCTGTTTTATATATATCAGCAAATATTTCTGAGGAAGAATCTCTCCGGCATCAACCAACTCTCTGACACAATGCAAAGCATTACTTTTTTGCGCTTGGGGTTATCTTAATGTATCATTTTCTCATTACCAGTAACAACATGATGCAAAAATGACTTCTTTTTGTAGAGTTCAATCATCATTTCCGACATGCAAAATCGACTTCCAACGTCTCTCGGCTTCAATTCATATGGCACCCAATTTCTTTTTTTTTTTTTGTTGAATGAATCCCAATGCTTTTAAACGTATGCAAATGGCCTTTCTTTTTATAAGACCTGCACCCAGGGGATGGCCCCTACTTATGCAGTGCATTGTGCTGGTACTAGGAACATAGGTTAAGGGAAGGAGGACAGAGAGAGTAGTGTTTATGGACGTTAGATTTAAATTTACTCATGCCGTAAGTGGCAGGAAATACTTTCGCTGGAGGATTATTCTACAACCGAACAGTGCGACCAAAGAACGAATTCTCTTTATAATGTGTTGTGCGATTTACTAGACAATCGACTACAAAGGAATGCGCTCTACGAGAAATATGTAAAAATATATGATTTTTTGGAATTAATTCCTTAATTTTGTTAGAACACATTCCGTTATAGTACCGATAGAACAATGAAACACACGGCACATTGCGACGGTGCTCCAATGAATCGATAGAGTTGGCTACCCTACAGTCATTGATGAGTATCTTCGCCTTCTCCTGTACGCGGTCGAGAAGCTTCAAAATAGACTTGGGAACACCGGCCCATACATAAGAGTTGTATTCCATTTTGGGTCGGATATAGGTCTCGTAAATATTAAGGAGATCAGGTGGGGTGAAGTATTTCTTGCACCGTCTTAAGAAACCAAGGCACTTGAATGCTTCTTTTGACACTTGAAATATGTGATCATTCTAACGAACGTCACAGTGAATTCTCATGCCCAGAACATCAAGAGCATCTGATTTCTCAATATCCACACTACCAATTGACACAGATGACAGCAAACCACAACGTGTGTTTGTTAAAAAAAGTTTTTCTTGCGTTTGACAATTATCTTCGTCGAGTAATGCTTCCAATTCCTCATCTTCAAACTTTTTCGGCTGACCAGGTCACTCCTTGTCTTCTGTGTCGAAATCACCACTTTTGAATCGCGCAAACCATCGTTCACAAGTTTTTTGAGTTGGTGCATATTGACCGTAAGCTTCTACCAACAATCGATAACTTCCAGCAGCCGTTTTCTTCAAATGAAAGAAGTTTATCAGACTTCCCCGCAAAACATCTTTTTTAAGGCATAAAATTCGTCATTATTATAGAGATTGACAAAAATGTATGTTTACACTTTGGCGTCTATCGAATACTGAATGGCAGATGTTTACCTCCAAAATACTATATTTGTTATTATTGACACAAACCATATATGATAGTTTTGCCATTCGTTGTCCAAATCGACATTATTAATTTGTATACCCAATATTATATATAATATATATTGTTACGAAAATAAGGTTGGGCATCACAACGTTTATTACATCGCTAAAATAAATAAACAAAGGCTGCAAGAACAACTATACGCGCTGTTTGCAAATAACCAAATCTACAACAACAACCATTAGCAGATACAAAGTAAATAAAAATAACACGGCAACAACAATAATTAAGCAGAGAAGAAAACAAGTAACAGACAATAAACAAGCAACAACAAATACTGAGAGCTGAAAGAGGTAGATGTTTACATACGCATGGCTACAAAAGAACTAAAAAGAAATTAAAAGAAAGAAATGGAATTTACCTGAAATATCGAGAGGTTCGAGAGCTTTCGATGTATTGTTTACTCAGCCATATAAAAAGCACATCGATGCGCAACCAGTTTATGTGTCGTAAACTCAGCGAGCGCAGTTTAAGTAAAGTAAACTCAGCGAGTGCAGTTTGTGTGAAGAGTTTATAAGGAGTAAACTCGTGAAGTGAATCGTGAAGTAAAAAAACCAGTTTAGTTGGAGCTAACTCAGTAAAGAGAGTTAAGTGTGGTTAACCTCTGGCTGAAAAGGTTGTGATCGAACCTAAGTTATAGCTACTACGATCGGGTTGGAAGATCTTTAGGAAGACGAGTAATCGTTGTTGTTTACAAAGTTGTAAACAGACAGAGTAATTAAGAATAAAAATTTTTATTGTTTGTAAAAAGATTAAAAGCAGTGGTACACAAAACTGTGTTGAATAAAAGATTTTTTTTAATTAAAACCAAACACAACATTAATTATATTTTAACTACAATCTACGAACTCATAAAAACACGTTTTTAAGGAGGTAAAAACGTAACAATATGTTCAGTGCTGTTCTGTATTCTGAATCAGAAAGATTTTATTCGGAATCAATATTCGGTATTTCTTAGCTGTTCTGTATTCCATTTCCGAATAATTTTTTTTCGTTTTATTTCGTGTAGTGTAATTTGAGTGGAATCAAATCGGATCAAATATTTTTTAATAAAATTTCCCTGAACTTTTAAAACATCGATTGTAATCCATAATTTGAAATGTTTGCCTTTATTTTACTTATTATTTACATTTATTTTACTTATTATTTATTTTATCTTTGAACAAAAATTGCTATAAATTATGAAATTAAAATTTATTTATAAAAAACAGCAAACTTCTGATCTTTTGTGTACGGGTAATTTTATAATTCCACACGGATTGAATATAGAACAGAAAATTGAAATATTAAGAGACCATATTGTTTTCATGAAGTGTTACTCTAATATTTGTGTTACTGTCGAAGTCTTGAATTAGGTTTAATTCAGTTTCCGCTAAAATATCTGTAGGGATAACTACTACCTTACTAGAAAACAATTCGTCTAATGTCGTCTATGTGTTGGCATTTATAAACGTTATTTCGTCTCCTATAGTTGAAATTTTATTTCCTATAATGCTTTTAAATTTATATAAGTAGTCTCCAATCATATTCTGTTGGTAATTTACATGATTTTGGATTTAGAGTTTCATTATAATGCTGGCATATATATGTATATTAAGTTATTAATTTTATTAGCTAATTCTTCGCCTTTTTGTATATAGCATTTTAAAAGTTCTGTCATTTGTTCCACGTCGCCGCTATCTATGGTATCTGTAATGAAATTGAGACCTTTTCCTACAATTTTTAATACAGCACGTTTACTGCGGAAATATCGGTTAAGATTCTGTATTTCTGTTTTTAATAGTAAAAAATATTTTTTATTGTATCTAGTAGTTGTTGTGATTCGGAAGTCGATGTCTTCGGAGTATCGATATTGGTCTTGATGTTTAATACAGCACGTTTACTTCGGAAATGTGGGTTACGATTCTATATTTCTGCTTTTAATAGTACAACATTTTTTTCTATTGTCTCTAGTAGCTGTTGTGATTCGGAATTCGATGTCTTCGGAGTATTGATATTAGTCTTGATTATTTACAATGTCTGTTTGTATTCTGTTGTTTATTATATGAAGTACTTTAACATGGCGTTCAATGGTTCTAATTTATCATGTTTTAATTGGTATGACTCGTTATTATTTGATAAATTTTATACGTCGAGCGTTTGAGCTCCGGCCGTTGTTATAACTGTTAAAATTATTAAGGTCCGCTTAGTTATCTGAAAATATAGTTATATGATTCTTGCTTTAATCTTTGGATTGTTTCTGTTTTGGTATTTCTTTTGCGGTTTAATATAAGTCTTAAAGTTCTGTCTTTGAATTGTCCTGTCTTTGTGTCCAAAATCACTAGGATCTGTTCTTGGAATTTCCGAAACACCTTCAAAACCTTGTGTTACGGGTAAAAAACCGGTTTCTCGGACCTTCATGCACATATAAGTTAATAACTTAGCTGAAGATTACCTAATTTAAAGTTTAATTTCCGATTTGGAAAGAAGAGAAACAGACCTTTTAAATAATACACTTCGTTTAAGTATCCTTGAAGAATCTGGGTGTACTTCTCAAGCAAACGCATTTTTCATCCAATTTTTTTCCACATTTTTCAAGTTTAGATGTATTTTTGAGCATTATTTTATATATCATTTAAAAGGCCTGTATCCCTCCTTTCGAGGGATTTCCGCTGTGGTATGCGTTAAACTGTAGGTCGCTTTCAATGAGCTTAAAAATAGAATCGGGTGCAGCTCATTGGCTGAGAGAAGTCCCCATGTTCCTTCATGGAAAGTTATGGGAACTAAAAATAATAAATAATAAATATCATTGACCGTTGCTATGACAACACTTTGCATGGCATGCATTACAAGCGTACCGCTTATTGTTGTTATTATGCCGGCACACTTATATATAACACTTCATGCTGCCTCAAGTGCAGGAAGTCTATTAATATTTTTATAGGTCAGTAATAATAAATAAATCTATTTTTAAGTGGGGCACAGAAAAGTGCAACACATATAATAATTGTAAAAATAGAATTTAGAGTAGAGTTAAATATAGTATAAAAGATAAGAAATTTTGTACTAAATATACTAAATGATTTTAGATGTCAAAAAACAGTATTGTTTGTTAAGACTCAGAAAATCATTCTGGTAATAAAGATTTGGAATCAAAATAACAATTATTTCTGAGGCGCTTAAACATTCAATTCCGGACAGAAAATTAAATAAAGAAAAAAAATAAACAAAATGTTATTGCCATAACGGATCAGCCAAAAAGGACCCGTCAGAGGAACTGTCTGGCCGAGAGACAGTGGAGGAAGATCCCTATGCCACAGGATATAATGAAGGAAGACAAAGAGGAAGCCACAACAATGAAAATTCACCAGAAAAAGACAATGGTGAGGACGAAAAGGAGGCACCCACCAACAGCACGAAGATATGACGAAGCAGGTAACAAAATAAAGTAATCAACCAACAAAAATTATGCGTATATTGCGCAGTGTTAAGACCTATAATCGCAGGAGGCAAACGAAAAATGAATAATAATACCAATAAAAAAATATGGTAATAATATTAATAACTTTTAAATATAAATTAAGATTTTAAAATTAAAAAAAAATTATGTTAAGAAAACTATAATCTGTATAAATAAGATGGGATAGGTGTAGAGCAGAAAAACTTGATTTTAAATTAAAAACAAGAAATATGAAATTTTTATAAAAATAATAATAATAAACCGAATGGAAATGAAAAGAAATCATAATCTATACAATTAAAAATTCAGCTTTACATGTTTAGACTTGTAATAATTAAATAAAACAATATACTGAAGCAAATGACCAAAAAAGATAACTATGTCGCAGACGCCCTGTCGCAAATTACAATACATGATTTAAAAGATATAAACAAAAAAGTTTCATTCTTTTTAAGAGCCACGACGAGATCGATGACGAAAGGAAATAAAAGTAGTAACCCAGTAGTAAATCATCGAAATACAAACAAAGATAATGGGCCCAAGATATTTGTACCATTGAATAACACAGACGTCAACAGATTTTATAAATTAAAGATGCTATATCAAAAAGGAAAAATCTATTGGTGCACAAATGAAAGTAACTGATTTGTTTATTAAAGGGAATATTTACTTAGAAAAATTGTTCCCTATGCCAGAACAAATGGCCTGTAACTAAATATTAAAAAAATTCGAATTTGTTTCTGTTGGTGAATTTTAAAATATGGGCAATAAAATTAAGATAAATAAAACTCAAATTGATAACTAGAATGCGAAGGCAATTATTGAGATAATGCTAAAATACTATGATCCCATCGAAGGAGGACATTGTGGGATATATAGAACAACTGAGAAAATCAGGAGATACTACTACTGGCAAAATATGACAAAAGGCATCGCAAAATATGTGAAAACATGTCATAAACGTCAATTAAATAAAACGGAGAAACATATAATATAAAAATTCCAATTAATGTAGCAGAAACTCTAGATAAAGCTTTTGATATGGTGTATGTAGATACAATTGCTCCATTTCCAAAATCAATAATTAAAAACGAATATGCAGTCACAATAATTTGTGATTTGACTAAATAAATGGTAATAATACCAATAGAAAATAAATCGGTAAGAATATTTTAATATTTTTTGCTTGTATACGGTTCAATGAAGACGTTCATATCGGATATGAGCACAGAATACAAAATCACAATACTGACAGAACTTTCCAACCTTTTAAAGATAGGAAAACTAACTTCAATAGCACATCATCTTTAAATGATATAGAACATAAGTTAGAGGCAGCTTATAAAGGTCCATTTAAAATAAAGAAAATAGATTTACGAAACAATGTAACCGTAGTTGATAATAAAGCTAATAAAGAACAAGTAGTTCATAAGAATAGACTTAAGTTATACAACATTAAATAATATTTAATTATGCCTATAATTATTATTAAGTATCTATTATTAAGTATCTATAGACAGTATAGAACACATTAATACTTTTAAATGATAATAAATAACTTTAATTCTTTTATTTCCAATATTGTAATAATTAAATAATAAATTTATAATTTTAAAATATGATATTTGCACTTGAAAAATTTGAAAACGAATGTTCAAAAAACAAGAGTTATGAACATTTTTGTGAAAAAGGGAGGTGTGTCTTCTAATAATAGCAATAAAACAAAGAACAACAATAAATAAAAGAATATCGAATTTCAATTTTATTGACCGTTACCGCGACAATACTTTGCGTGGTATGCATCACAAGTGTACCGCTTGTCGTTGTTATTACGCCGGCACACTTAAAGTGGAAGTACATATCTCGAGTTATGATTTTTGCTTCTGTCAAAAAAATAAAAAAATAAAAAATTAACGCGAAAAAGTTGGTCAACTTTTAAAGCGTTGACATTTGAACAGCTGACTTGAGTTTCTTGTGATGTTCTTAATTGTTTTAAAAACGAAATTAATTCAATAAATTCAAAAAAGCACTTGAATTAAATATACTTCACTCTCAATTTTTACAAATAAAATAATGTAAATGGAAAAAAATTAAGCAATTAATTAGCTGATTCAAGTGCCGCAGCTAGCGCGTGTTGTGTAACTTGCCGTCCTTAAAGTGTCTCGAAGTACCAAACGCGCTAAACGCCCAACGCGTGTTGTGTAACTTCACATTTATGTCTATGCTGACTCAAGTGCAGGAAGTATATTAATATTTTATATATAGGTCAGTAATAATAAGCAATACTAATTTTATATGGAAAACAGAAAAGTGCGACACATAAAATAATTGTAAAAGTAGAATTTATAGAATAGAAAATATTGTATAAAATTTAAGAAGTTTTGTACTAAAGATACAGAATGGTTTTGGATGTCAAAAACAGTTTTGTTTGTTAACTCTCAGAAAATCATTCTGGAATAAAGAATTGTAATCAAAATAACAATTATTTCTCATTTTAATTCTAATAACAGTATGAAGTCATAAAACAAAAACAATCTAATATAGGTTTTTACTCTCAAATTAACGATTTTTCAATACAAATTAAATTTTTACAATTCAAACGCAATTTTTTTCAACACAAATTGATTTTATTCGGAACCAATTAAAGTTTTTTCAACACAAAATAAATTTGAATTAAATCATTAAATTTTTTTTTCATTTCAAATTAAATTTATTTTTTATTCGAAAAATCCATAGCGTGGAATTAAGTACAACGATTATACACAATGCACTAAAATCTTTTCGAATTACATTAAAAACTGGCACAATAAATATAGATCGTTTAAAGAGCGACATTACAATTCAGCGACGCATACCATATGTTTTAAATTTCGTACAAAACCCTCCAGAAGCAAGAGAAAAAATAATATTAATTGACGAATCCGGTTTCGGAAAAAAACCAAAATCCAAAGTAAATACCACTGCACGATAACTATTTCTACCGTTAGAGGACAAAATGTTTCCCTTATTGCAGACATGGCGTTTTACACAAAAAATAATTACACATTGAGCAGTTAATACCAGCATCTTTATATCTTTCCTTGAAGAATTATTTAATAAATTAGCTAAATCCAGCATCACAGGTGCCTAGTTGATCTCTGACAATGATGAAAGATACACAAAACTCTAGATGTAAAAGATAATGTTGCGGAGTTCGGGCATAACTTAGTTTTTCTTCCTCCATACTCTCCAATGCTAAATCCAATATAAACAGTGTTTTCAAAAACCAGACTTTGTGCACACAATTTACTAGATGATTCAAAGAGTAATATGGACTTAGTAACTACTGTATAATTAAACAATCCGTGGAATCAGTTACACCTTCTGATTGTAACAATCATTATCTTACTATGGTTATAAATTTGTCGTTAGCTGCATCTGGAGAGCCATTGCAGTAAATATTTTAAATAACAAGTTAAGGAAATATTAATCTAATTGTATAGTATAAAAATACAGTAGTATAAAAAATTGAATTTGAAGTGAAAAAAATTTAACTTAAAGTGAAAATTATTTAATTCAAAGTGAAAAAAGTTGAATTTGTTCCGAATAAAATTTAAAATTTATTTTGTATCAAAAAATCGTTAAATAGCGAGTAAGAACCTATATAACAACTTAATATTTATTTTTGCGTTAAAACAAGTATCTTATAGTTTCTAATGAAGTGTGTCAATAATTTTGTACAGAGAAATTTGATATTTTTTCTGTTTTTATTAATAAATGAAAAATTTATCATTCTATCTAGTAAATTTATTAGTTTATCAAAAATCCCTTTAATAACGCCATTAAATCACCCATGAAGGGCTTACTGTGCCAATAATTTAGTTCTTCACTATATAACAATTTTAATAATTTTTTTTTATAGGTTCACGAAAAATCGATCCTGTTAGCAGCAATACCCGCATGTTGTGTATTCCAGTTTATGCCATTTACAGTGCTTTGTTTTATAAAAGTATCTGTTTTCAGTCTTTTTCCGCTATTGTTAAAAGACAAGTTGCACGCAGTCTATTATTGTAGTATCATTGCATATTATGTAATATTTAAATATTTATTTAAAACACAATACGCCGAAGAAAAAAGAATTGACGGAAGCTTATCTTCTTTAATGGATAATCTAGATGTTACTATTATTATAATGTCCTTAATCACTACGTTCTTGAACCCACCGGAAAGTTACCCCCATTTATGGTCACTTTTAATATCTGTTTTTTGTTGTACTGCTTTTATATTATGTTTATTAACGTCAACTATTTTACAATACAATTTGCAAGATTATTTTCTTAATAATTTGAAATTTTATTAAACATGTTTTTATATTCGAATAAAAGGTATAAACAAGCATAAAATGTATTTCACTAAGATATGTAATTCCGGAGAAATTTATATTATATTCAAAGAAAGTAAGTATGTCATGATTTAGAGAATGCAAGTACACAATTTATTATTATAAGATAAAATGTAAAAGTATCGGTCGGACTAGCCACTATCCGAGGAAAACCTCACGGAATGGAAATCGGGTCCATATCATCAACTTTCTGTGAGTGAATAATGACAATTGCAGAGAGGTCGCGGTCGTATCTTCTTCTAATTCCGAAATTTCGTTCATTAGAGCGTTGTCTAGAGACGCCATATTTTCTAACAATTTCCTTTGCAAAGACAAAGGGACAACAGCGGATTTCTCATATTTTTTCTCTCATATTTTTGTTTATACACTTTCTAGGAATTCTCTCGAATACTTCCAATTCTTCAACCACAATTGGTGAAATAGTAAACCAAATTGTGTAAGCTTATGCTATGTTCACACTTGTGTTTTTAAACGTGTTTAAGCAAAATGTTTTAATAACTAAACACAACCGTTTATACTACATTTGAGATGTTTAAGTATTACGTTTTATCAGCTGTTATTGGTGCTTATAAAAAATTGTAAACAAGTTTGAAAAAATTAAAAATATATAAAAAATTGGAAAAATATAATGATGGAATTTGGTTGTTTGTTTTGGTTTGTTGTTTTTTTTTTTTTTTAATGTGCCGCCATTGGACACTACGGTATGTGTTTAATAACCATAAAAAAATTGACAGCATCAATTGCATAGAGAACACACCCCAAAGATAAATGCAACCCGGTCATTTACGTGTTTAACGAAGTGTTTAAGTCTAAAACATCTCGTATGAGATGTTTAACAAAACACATCAATGTATGGTAAAACATGATTGAGATGTTAAACACGATATATGTGAACATAACTGATCTAATTGATACTTTTTATGGTAATAGCTTTGTATTCTGTGGGAGGTATTTACTGTTTATCAGGCTGGAAAACATACACATAATACGTTTGGCCTTCGTTAACAAGGTATGTTTGTGGAACTTGTGCAAATTATCAAGACTTGCACCTTATACTTTAGACGGGATTCAGTTGTAGGCGTTTTCTTTCTGGGAGCACATATTTAGATAATTTTCAAAATAATAAAGATATAAGGCGAAATTCTTCTACATTATTGCTATCCATGCGGTTTTTATGAGGTTTGTGCAATTCGGCGCCATTTTGCACAATAACAGTAATTTTGTTTTAGTATTGTTTTTAATCATGGCACAATAAATAAGGTTCATGCAGATCCACAACAATTTAAACAAGAACAACAGTCAATTTGCTTCCGTATTCTTTTTCAACCAGTTCGAATGTGACAGCTGATAAAGCATAGGATTGCCAGACGTTTTGTTTTATCAGTAAATACAGATTTTATCTAAAAGTTCTGAATCGATGTATCAAATAAAGGTAATATTGAGTTTTACATAGATATAAAATATTATTAGGATATTATACCCAAGAGTGTTTTGAAATGAAGGTTAATAAATTTTAAACGCTGAGTATATTCAAATTAAGTTTTAATATTTCATTTAATGATTTCCCTTATATAACCAAGATATTTTCAACTAAAAATATTGATGTGAATATTCTTATTGTGAGTATATATATGTATGAGTATATCATATGTATGTAAATTAAAAATATTAATGTGAATATTCTTATTGGTGAGTATATACATATGTATTGTATAAGCTTTGTTAGGCGCATTCCTTTGGCTATATGCGAGTCTGTAATTCTTAACAGAGACTGTAGATGGATCTACTAATCTTAACTTTTGTTCATAAAAATTATTTATCACATCATTCTATATCGAATATCACCTGGCATTTGGTTAAGTAATATTTCCCTCAATTCCAAATTATGCTTATCGTTCCTTCAACGTTATTAATAGAGTATATATAAAAGTTCCGATGTTTTTCGATCATTACATTATCATTTCTAACAGATTCGAATTCATTACTGGTATTCATTATTCTTAGCACAGTATTATCCTTTTCCTACAAATACACCTTTTTCAACCTCCTGGGAGTCAACGAACATTGGTTCCGAAAAATGATATGCACTGAAAATCTCACATCTGGGTGGTATTTTGTAAATTAAGTCGTCCGTTTCGTGAAATATTGGTATTTTCACCATGGCCATCCTAGCATTAACTGTTAAAGTCATATTACTGTAGTCAACCCTACACTTGTTATCCTTAAGAAAGTCCTTACCTAATATACCGACCGCTGAAATATTAATATTAACCAGCAACATGATGTGTGTGAAAATTAATTAAATTTTAAAAGCCAAGACACCAATAATACTTTTTTAACATGCTCAAATTTTGCGTTAACAGAGTACTGTTAAGAGATGACAACACACAAAATGTAAAATCTCTTCAAAAAATGATATAGTGGCATGTCTGGAAAAAACCGGATTTGAGAAAATCGAATTTTAAAAATCACCTTTTTGAAAAATCTGAAAATTCTTGGGAGGATGAGTGGCTGTTTATCAAAAATATGGAAATGCTCCCCCGTACGACTATATACAAATGTTTGCGCCAAGGGTCTTGTCTAGAGCCACTATAGTGGTATGTTTAAAAAATCACTGGTCTTAAAATATCGCCTTTTTGAAAGATCTGAAAATTCTTGGCAGAATGAGTGGTTATTTGCTCCCCTATACCATTATATACAAATGTTTGTGTCAAGGGTCTTATCTGGAGCACATTTAGTGATCTGTCTCAAAAAGTCACTGGATTTGAGAAAATTGAATTTAAATAAACGCCTTTTTGAAAAATCTAAAAATTCATGTGAGGGTGAGTGGCCATTTATCAAAAATATGCAAGTGCTCTCCTATACCACTATATACAAATATTTGCGCCAAAGGTCTTATCTGGAGCGCATATATTGATCTGTCTCGAAAAGTCACTGGATTTAAGAAAATTGAATTTAAATAATCGCCTTTTTAAGAATCTGAAAATCCTTGGTAGGATGAGTGACTATTTCTCAAAAAAATAGCAGTGCTCCCCTATACATTATATACGAACCTTTGTGCCAAGGGGGTTGTCTAGAGCCAATATAATGAATTTAAAAAATATCCCCTTTTTGAATAATCTGAAAATTCTTGGCAGGATGAGTGACTATTTCTCTAAAATGTGGAAGTGCTGCCCTATATCACAAAACACATATTTTTGTGCCAATACTCTTGTCTAGAGGCCATATAATGGTATGTTTGGAAAAATCACCGGATATGAGATAGCGGAATTTTAAAAAATCGCCTTTTTGGAAAATCTGAAAATTCTTGGGAGGATGAGTAGCTATTTCTCAAAAATATAAAATTGTTCGCCTCTACCACTATATAAAAATGTTTGTGCCAAAGGTCTTTGTCTCGAGCACCTATATTGGTATGTCTGGAAAAATCACCGAATGTGAGAAAGAATTTTAAAAAATCGATTTTTTGAAAAATCAAAAAATTCTTCCTAGAATGAGTGGCTGTGTCTCTAAAATTTGGAAGTGATCTCCCATTCTGCTATATAGAAACGTTTGTGCCAAGCGTCTTGTCTAGAGCTCCTGTAGTGGTATGTCTGGAAAAATCAGGGGATTTTAGAAAGTCGAATTTTAATAAATCAGTTTTTTGAAAAATCTGAAAATTCTTTTGAGGATGAGGCTTTTTCTCAAAAATATGCAAGTGCTCTTCTATTCCACTATATACAAATGTTTGTGTCTAGAGTCTTGTCTAGAACCCCTATAGTGGTATGTCGGAAAAAAGACCGGACTTGAGAAAATTAAATTTTAAAAATTCGGCTTTCTCAAAAATCTGAAAATTCTTGGGAGGATATATACAAATGTTAGTGCCAAGGGTCTTGTCTAGGGTCTCTATAGTGGCATGTCTGAAAAAAATCATCGGATTTGAGAAAATTGCATTTTAAGAAATGGCCTTTTTGAAAAATCTGAAAATTCTTAGGTGGATGAGTGGCTATTTCTCAAAAATATGAAAGTGCTCTCCTAAACCACTGTATACAAATGTTTATACCATGGGTTTTGTCTAGAGCTCCTATAATAGTATGGCTGGAATAATCACCGGATTTGAGAAAATAGAATTTTAAAAAATCTGAAAATTCTTGGGAGGATGAGTGGCTATTTCTCTAAAATAACGAAGTGCTCCCCTATACTACTATATGCAAATGTTTGTGCCAAGGGTCTTGTCTAAAGCCCCTTTAGTGTTGTCTGGAAAGAGCATCGGATTTGAGAAAGTCGAATTTTAAAGAATCGCTTTTTTGAAAAATCTGAAAATTCTTTGGATTCCTCTAAGATATGGAAGTACTCCTCTATACTACTATATACAAATGTTTTGCCTAGAGCCCCTATAATAGTATGTCTGGAAAAAATACTGGATATGAGAAAATCGAAATTTAAAAAATCGCTGTTTTGAAAAATTTGAAAATTCTTGGTCGGATGAGTGGCTATTTCTCCAAAATGTGAAGGTGCTCCCCTATACCACTATACACAAATTTTGATGCATAGGTTTTGTCTGGAAAAATCATCGGATTTGAGAAAATGGAATTTTAAAAAATCGCATTTATGAAAAATCTGAAAGTTCATGAGGGATGAGTAGCTATATATAAAAAAAATATGGAAGTTCTCCCCTCTATCACTATATACAAATGTTTGTGCCATTGGTCTTGTCTAGAGCCCCTATAGTGGTAAGTCTGAAAAAATCTCCGGATTTGAGAAAATCGAATTTTAAAAAATCACCTTTTTGCAAAACCGGAAAATTCTTGGGAGAATGAGTGCTTATTTGCTCCCCAATACCATTATATACAAATGTTTGTGCCAGGAGTCCTGTCTAGAGCACCTTTATGTCTGGAAAAATCACTGGATTTGAGAAAATGGTATTTAAAAAATATCCCCTTTGTGAATAAACTGAAAACTCTTGGGAGGATGGGTGGCTGCTTTTCAAATATATGGAAGTGCTACGCTATACCACTGTATACTAATGACTGGCTATTCCTCTAAAATACGAAACTCCTCGCCTATGCCACTACAACACAAATGTTTGTGCGAACGGTTTTGTCAAGAGCCCCTAAGTGGTACGTCTGGAAAAATCACCGGATATCGAATTTTAAAAAATCGTCTTTTTGAAAGTCTGAAAACTCTTAGGATGTGAGTGGCTATTTCTCTAAAATGTGGAAGTGCTCCCATATACCACTATATACAAATATTTGCGCCAAGGTTCTTATCTGAAGCCCATTTAGTAATATGTCTCGAAAAATCACTAGATCTGAGAAAATGACATTTAAAAAATAACCCTTTTTTGAATAATCTGAAAATTCTTGGGAGGATGAGTGGCTGCTTTTCAAAAATATGGAAGTGCTCTGCTATACCACTGTATACAAAGGAAAAATTAACTGTGGGCTATTTTTTAACAAACTTCCCTTTATAAAAGTTGGAAGGAGTTGAACGCAAAAACCAACTTTATAGAGGAAACCTTGTCACTATATTTGTTTGATAAGCAAATAAGGTGTAGGGTAATGAGTGGGGAAGAGAGAAAAGATATTTGATTTTTTTGACCTTTCTATGTAAAATATAGGGATATTTACCTTGAGCGTGAGTGATTGCCAATGAAAAGAAGTATGATTTTCAAATTCAATATAGGTAATACTTTATTCTAGGGTAAATATTTAATTTAACAAGAGTAGTTTTAAATATATATTTAGTAGTAGATTTAAGAATAGATTGAAGTAGGTTTAAGTAGATTTAATTTAACAAATAATAATTTAGATTTATGTAATGTGTTTTGAATTTATATTTTAGTATGTATTTGTAATTGGTCCTCGTTCTGTTCGCTGTAATAATGTGTATGTAGTTGTATAAGTATATGATTTAGGTTGTTCACTTGGTGGTTGAGAGGTAAGTGTTTTGTGCACACGATTAAGCATAAAAAGAAAAGGTAATATTGTAAAATTACAACAACTAACTGTAAATTGACATTTGAAAATTGCAATAAATACTCTACACTAAAGTTGGGACTTGGTAGTTAACAGTTACATTACAAAATTTATTTCGTAATTAATAATTTTATTTAATACATAAAAAAATGATTATTGTCCAAATGAAATTGGACACAAATGTTCGTGCCAAGGATCTTGTCTAGATTGCCTATAGTGGTATGTCCGGAAAAATCGCCTTTTTGAAAAATCTGAAAATTCTTGGGTGGACGAGTAGCTATTTATCAAAAATATGGAAGTACTCCCCTCTATCATCATATAGAAATGTTTGTGCCAAGAGTCTTTTCTAGAGCTCCTATATGTCTGGAAAAATCACTGGATTTGAGAAAATCGAGTTTTAAAAAATCGCCTTTTTGAAAAACCTGAATATTCTTCAGACGATGAGTGACTACTTCTCTAAAGTATGGAATTGCTTCCCTATACCACTATATACAGATGTTTGTGCCAAGGGTCTTGTCTAAAACCACTTTAGTGTTGTCTGGAAAGAGCATCGGATTTGATAAAGTCGAATTTTAAAGAATCGCTTTTTTGAAAAATCTGAAATTTCTTTGGATTCCTCTAAGATATGGAAGTACTCCTCTATACTACTATATACAAATGTTTTGTCTAGAGCACCTATAATAGTATGTCTTGAAAAAACACCGGATTTAAGAAAATCGAATTTTAAAAAATCGTCGTGTTGAAAATTCTGAAAATTCTTGGGATGATCAGTGGCTATTTGTCAAAAATATGGAAGTGCTTCCCTATAACACTATATACAAATTTTGATGTATAGGTTTTGTCTGGAAAAATCATCGGATTTGAGAAAATGGAATTTTAAAAAATCTAATTTTTGAAAAATCTGAAAATTCGTGAAGGATGAGTAGCTATTTATCAAAAATATGGAAGTTCTCCCATCTATCACTATATACAAATGTTTGTGCCAAGGGTCTTGTCTAGAATCAATATAGTGGTATGTCTCGAAAAATCACTGGATTTGAGAAAGAGGCATTTAAAAAATAATCCTTTTTTGAAAAATCTTAAAATTCATGTGAGGGTGAGTGGCTATTTCTCTAAAATATGGCCAAGGGTCTTGTCTAGAGCCACTATAGTGCCATGTCTGGACAAGTCACTGGATTCAAAAAATCGCCTTTTTGAAAAATCTGAAAATTCTTGGGAGAATGGGTGGTTATTTGCTCTCTATACCATTATATACAAATGTTTGTGTAAAAGGTCTTGTCTAGAGCCCCTATATGTCTGGAAAAATCACTGGATTTGAGAAAATCGAGTTTTAAAAAATCGCCTTTTTGAAAAATCTGAAAATTCTTGGGAGGATGACTGTCTATTCCTCTAAAATATGAAACTGTTCGTCTATACCATAATATACAAATGTTTGTGCCAACGGTTTTGTCTAGAGCTCCTAAGTGGTATGTCTGGAAAAATCACCGGATTTGAGAAAATTGAATTTTAAAAAATCGCCTCTTTGAAAAATCTGAAATTCGTGGGAGGATGAGTAGCTATTTATCAAACATATGAAAGTGCTCCCCTCTATCACTATATACAAATGTTTTTGCCAATGGTCTTGTCTGGAGCCCCTATAGTGGTAAGTCTTGTCTAGAGCCCCTATATGTCTGGAAAAATCGCCGGATTTGAGAAAATCGAATTTTAAAAAATTGCCGTTTTGAAAAATCTGAAAATTCTTGGGAGGATGAGTGGCTATTTCCCAAAAATGTGGAATTGTTCCTTACACCACAAATGTTTGTGCCAAAGGTCTTGCCCAGAGCCCATATAGTGGTGTGCCTGGAAAATGACTGGACTTGGAAGAATGGAATTTTAACAAATCGCCTTTTAAAAAATCTTAATATCCTTCAGACGATGAGTGACTACTTCTCTAAAGTAAGGAATTGCTCTCCTATACCACTATATACTGTGCCAAGGGTCTTGTCTAGAATCAATATAGTGGTATGTTTGGAAAAGACACCGGATTTGAGAAAATCGAGTTTTAAAAATCGCCTTTTTGTAAAGTCTGAAAACTCTTAGGATGTGGTGGCTATTTCTCAAAAACATGGAAGTGGTCCGCTATACCACTCTATACAAAATTCTTGGGAGGATGAGTGGCTATTTCTCTAAAATGTGGAGGTTCCTCCCTATATCACTATACACAAATTTTTGTGCCAAGGGTCTTGTCTAGAGCCCATATAATGGTACGTTTGGAAAAATCACCGGACTTGAGACAATGTAATTTTAAAAATCGCCTTTTTGAAAAATCTGAAAGTTCTTGGCGGAAGAGTGGCTATTTCTCTGAAATGTGGAAGTGCTCCCCTATAACCACTAGAAACAAAATTCTTGGGAGGATGAGTGGCTATTTCTCTAAAATATGGAAGTGCTCCCCTACAAGACTATATCAAATGCTTGTGCCAAGGGTCTTATCTTGAGGCCCTATAGTGGTATATCTTGAAAAATCAGCGAATTTGATATAATCGAAATTCGGATTTGAGAAAATTGAATTTTAAAAAATCGCCTTTTTGAAAAATCTGAAATTCGTGGTAGGATGAGTAGCTATTTATCAAAAATATGGAAGTGCTTCCCTCTATCACTATATACAAATGTTTGTGCCAATGGTCTTGTCTGGAGCCCCTCTAAGTGGTAAGTCTTGTCTAGAGCCCCTATATATCTGGGAAAATCACCGGATTTGAGAAAATCGAGTTTTAAAAAATCGTCTTTTTGAAAAGTCTGAAAATTCTTGGGAGGATGACTGGCTATTCCTCTAAAATATGAAACTGTTCGTCTATACCACAATATACAAATGTTTGTGCCAAAGGTCTTGCCCAGAGCCAATATAGTGGTATGCCTGGAAAATGACTGGACTTGGAAGAAAGGAATTTTAAAAAATCGAATTTTAAAAATCTGAATATTCTTGAGACGATGAGTGACTACTTCTCTAAAATGTGGAAGTGCTCCCCTATATCACTATATACAGATGTTTGTGCCAAGGGTCTTGTTTAGAATCAATATAGTGGTATGTCTGGAAAAAACACCGGATTTCAGAAAATCGAATTCCAAAAAGTGGTGGTATATCTGGAAAACTCACCGGATTTGAGAAAATCGAAATTTAAAAAATCACCGCTTTGAATAATCTGAAAATTCTTGGGAGGATCAGTGGCTATTTTTCAAATATAGGGAAGTGCTGCCCTATACCACTATACACAAATTTTGATGCCTAGGTTTTCTCTGGAAAAATCATCGGATTTGAGAAAATGGGTATTTAAAAAATTGCATTATTGAAAAATCTGAAATTTCTTGGGAGGATGAGTGGCTTTTTCTCTAAAATATGGAGTTCTTCCCCTCTACGACTATATACAAATGTTTGTTCCAATGGTCTTGTCTAGAGCCCCTATAGTGGTATGTCTAGACAAGTCACTGGATTCAAAAATCACCTTTTTGAAAAATCTGAAAATTCTTGGAGAATGGGTGGTTATTTGCTCCCCTATACCATTATATACAAATGTTTGTGCCAAGGGTCTTGTCTAGAGCCCCTATATGTCTGGAAAAATTACCGGATTTGAGAAAATCGCCTTTTCGAAATATCTGAAAATTTGTGTGAGGGTGAGTGGCTATTTATCAAATATATGGAAGTGATCCCCTACACCACTATATACAAATATTTACGCCAAGGGTCTTGTCTGGAGCGCATTTAGTGATCTGTATCGAAAAGTCACTGGTTTTGAGAAAATTGAATTTAAATAATCGCCTTTTTGAAATATCTGAAATTTCGTGTGAGGGTGAGTGGCTATTTACCAAAAATATGGAAGTGATCCCCTATACCACTATATACAAATTTTTGCGCCAAGGGTCTTATCTGGAGCCCATTTACTGATATGTCTCAAAAAATCACTGGACTTGAGAAAATGGCATTTAAAAAATAACCCTTTTTTGAATAATCTGAAAATTCTTGGGAGGATGAGTGGCTGCTTTTCAAAAATATGTGAGTGCTTCGCTATACCACTGTATATAAATGTTTGTGCCAAGGATCTTGTCTAGATCCCTATGAGGGTATCTCCGGAAAAATCGCCTTTTTGGAAAATCTGAAAATTCTTGGGCGGAAGAGTGGCTATTTCTCTGAAATGTTGAAGTGCTCCCCTATACCACTAGAAACAAAATTCTTGGGAGGATGAGTGGCTATTTCTCTAAAATATGGAAGTGCTCCCCTACACCACTGTATCCAATGCTTGTGCCAAGGGTCTTATCTTGAGGCCCAGTAGTATATCTTGAAAAATCAGCGGATTTGGGAAAATCGAAATTCAAAAAGTCGCCGTTTTGAAAAATCTGAAAATTCTTGGGAGGATCAAGATTTGTCAAAATTAGGGAAGTGCTTCCCTATACCACTATATACAAATTTTGATGCCTAGGTTTTGTCTGGAAAAATCACCGGATTTGAGAAAATGGTATTTTAAAAAATCGCCTTTTTGAAAAATCTGAAATTTCTTGGGAGGATGAGTGGCTATTTCTCTAAAATATGGAAGTGCTTCCCCTCTACGACTATATACAAATGTTTGTGCCAAGGGTCTTGTCTAGAGCCACGTTAGTAGTATGTCTGGAAAAGTCACTGGATTCGAAAAATCTCTTTTTTGAAAAATCTGAAAATTCTTGGGAGAATAGGTGGTTATTTTCTCCCCTATACCATTATATACAAATGTTTGCGCCATGGGTCTTGTCTAGAGCCCCTATAGTGGTAAGTCTTGTCTAGAGCCCTTATATGTTTGGAAAAATCACCGGATTTGAGAAAATCGAATTTTAAAAAATCGCCGTTTTGAATAATCTGAAAATTCTTGGGAGGATCAGTGGCTATTTCTCAAAAATGTGGAATTGTTCCCTATATCACTATATACAAATGTTTGTGCCAAAGGTCTTTCCGAGAGCCCATATAGTGGTATGCCTGGAAAATGACTGGATTTGAAAGAATGGAATTTTAAAAATAGCCTTTCGAAAAATCTGAATATTCTGGAGACGATGAGTGACTACTTCTCTTAAGTATGGAATTGCTCCCCTATACCACTATATACAGATGTTTGTGCCAAGGGTCTTGTCTAGAACCAATATAGTGGTAAGTCTGGAAAAAAAACACCGGATTTGAGAAAATCGATTTTGAAAAATCGCCTTTTTGTAAAGTCTGAAAACTCTCAGGATGTGAGTGGCTATTTCTCAAAAACGTGGAAGTGGTCCTCTATACCACTATATACAAAATTCTTGGGAGAATGAGTGCCTATTTCTCTAAAATGTTGAGGTGCTCCCCTGTATCACTATACACTATCGCCTTTTTGAAAATCGAGTTTGAAAAATCGAGTTTGAAAAATCTTAAAATTCGTGGGAGGATGAGTGGCTATTTATCAAAAATATGGAAGTGCTCCCCTGTACGACTATATACAAATGTTTGTGCCAAGGGCCTTGTCTAAAGCCAGTATAGTGGTATGTCTGGAAAAATCACTGGATTTAAAATATCGCCTTTTTGAAAAATTTTAAAATTATTGGCAGAATGAGTGGTTATTTGCTCTCCTGTACCATTATATACAAATGTTTGTGTCAAGGGTCTTATCTGGAGCGCATTTAGTGAACTGTCTCGAAAAGTCACTGGATTTGAGAAAATTGAATTTACATAATCGCCTTTTTGAAATATCTGAAATTTCGTGTGAGGGTGAGTGGCTATTTATCAAAAATATGAAAGTGTTCCGCTATACCACTGTATACTAATGACTGGCTATTCCTTTAAAATATGAAACTCCTCGTCTATGCCACTACAACACAAATGTTTGTGCCAACGGTTTTGTCAAGAGCCCCTAAGTGGTACGTCTGGAAAAATCACCGGATATCGAATTTAAAAAAATCATCTTTTTGAAAGTCTGAAAACTCTTAGGATGTGAGCGGCTATTTTTCTTAAATGTGGAGGTGCTCCCCTATATCACTATACACAAATTTTTGTGCCAAGGGCCTTGTCTAGAGCCCATATAAAATGGTACGATTGGAAAAATCACCGGACTTGAGACAATGTAATTTTAAAAATCGCCTTTTTGAAAAATCTGAAAATTCTTGGGCGGAAGAGTGGCTATTTCTCTAAAATATGGAAGTACTCTTCTACATCACTTTATCAAATGCTTATGCCAAGGGTCTTATCTTGAGGCCCTATAGTGGTATATCTGGAAAACTCACCGGATATGAGAAAATCGAAATTTAAAAAATCGCCGTTTTGAAAAATCTGAAAATTCTTGGGAGGATCAGTGGCTATTTGTCAAATGTTTGTGCCAAGGGTCTTGTCTAGAGCCACGTTAGCAGTATGTCTAGAAAAGTCACTGGATTCGAAAAATCGCTTTTTTGAAAAATCTGAAAATTCTTGGGAGAATAGGTGGTTATTTGCTCCCCTATACCATTATATACAAATGTTTGTGCCAAGGGTCTTGTCTAGAGCCCCTATATGTCTGGAAAAATCACCGGATTTGAGAAAATCGATTTTGAAAAATCGCCTTTTCGAAATATCTGAAAATTCGTGTGAGGGTGAGTGGCTATTTACCAAAAATATGGAAGTGCTCCCCTATACCACTATATACAAATATTTGCGCCAAGGGTCTTATCTGGAGCCCATTTAGTGATATGTCTCAAAAAATCACTGGACTTGAGAAAATGACATTTAAAAAATAACCCTTTTTTGAATAATCTGAAAATTCTTGGGAGGATGAGTGGCTGCTTTTCAAAAATATGTGAGTGCCTCGCTATACCACTGTATACAAATGTTTGTGCCAAGGATCTTGTCTAGATCCCTATGAGGGTATGTCCGGAAAAATCGCCTTTTTGGAAAATCTGAAAATTCTTGGGAGGATGAGTAGCTATTTCTCAAAAATATGAAACTGTTCGCCTCTACTACTATATAAAAATGTTTGTGCCAATGGTTTTGTCTGGAGCTCCTTAGTGGTATGCATGGAAAAATCACCGGATTCGAAAAATCGAATTTTAAAAAGTCGCCTTTTTGAAAAACCCGAAAATTCTTGGGATAATGAGTGGTTATTTGCTCCTCTATACCATTATATACAAATGTTTGTGTAAAAGGTCTTGTCTAGATCCATATAGTGGTATGTCTGGAAAAAATCACCGGATTTGAGAAAATCGAAATATAAAAAATCGCCGTTTTGAAAAATCTGAAAATTCTTGGGAGGATCGGTGGCTATTTGTCAAAAATAGGGAAGTGCTCCCCTATACCACTATATACAAATTTTGATGCCTAGGTTTTGTCTGGAAAAATCATCGGAGTCGAGAAAATGGAATTTTAAAAAATCGCATTTTTGAAAAATCTGAAAATTCGTGAAGGATGAGTGGCTATTTATAATAAATATGGAAGTTCTCCCCTCTATCACTATATACAAATGTTTGTGCCATTGGTCTTGTCTAGAGCCCCTTTTTGTCTGGAAAAATCACTGGATTTGAGAAAATGGTATTTAAAAAATATCCCCTTTGTGAATAATCTGAAAATTCTTGGGAGGATTAGTGGCTGCTTTTCAAAAATATGGAAGTGCTCCGCTATACCACTGTATACTAATGACTGGCTATTCCTCTAAAATACGAATACTCCTCGCCTATGCCACTATACACAAATGTTTGTGCTAACGATTTTGTCTAGAGCCACTAAGTGGTACGTCTGGAAAAATCACCGGATATCGAATTTTAAAAAATCGTCTGTTTGAAAGTCTGAAAACTCTTAGGATGTGAGTGGCTATTTCTCTAAAATGTGGAAGTGCTCTCCTATACCACTATATACAAATATTTGCGCCAAGGGTATTATCTGTAGCCCATTTAGTGATGTGTCTTGAAAAATCACTGGATTTGAGAAAATGGCATTTAAAAAATAACCCTTTTTTGAATAATCTGAAAATTCTTGGGAAGAGTAAGAGTCTACGTTTCAAAAATATGGAAGTGCTCTGCTATACCACTGTATACAAATGAAAAATTACCTGTGGGCTATTTTTTAACAAACTTCCCTTTATAAAAGTTGGAAGGAGGTGAACGCAAAAACCAATTTTATAAAGGAAAGCTTGTCACTTTATTTGTTTGGTAAGCAAATATAGTGTACGGTAATGAGTGGGGAAGAAAGAAAAGATACTAGATTTTTTTTGACCTTTCTATGTGAAATATAGGGATATTTACCTTGAGCGTGAGTGATTGCCAATGAAAAGAGGTATGATTTTCAAATTCAATATAGGTAATACTTTTATTTATTCTAAGGTAAATATTTAATTTAACGAGAGTAGTTTTAAGTATATATTTAGTAGTAGATTTAAGAATAGATTGAAGTAGGTTTAAGTAGATTTAATTTAACAAATAATAATTTAGATTTATGTTATGTGTTTTGAATTTATATTTTAGTATGTATTTGTAATTGGCCCTCGTTCTCTTCGCTGTAATAATGTGTATGTAGTTGTATAAGTATATGATTTAGGTTGTTCACTTGGTGGTTGAGAGGTAAGTGTTTTGTGCACACGATTAAGCATAAAAAGAAAAGGTAATATTGTAAAATTACAACAACTAACTGTAAATTGACATTTGAAAATTGCAATAAATACTCTACACTAAAGTTGGGACTTGGTAGTTAACAGTTACATTACAAAATTTATTTCGTAATTAATAATTTTATTTAATACATAAAAAAATGATTATTGTCCAAATGAAATTGGACACAAATGTTCGTGCCAAGGATCTTGTCTAGATTGCCTATAGTGGTATGTCCGGAAAAATCGCCTTTTTGAAAAATCTGAAAATTCTTGGGTGGACGAGTAGCTATTTATCAAAAATATGGAAGTACTCCCCTCTATCATCATATAGAAATGTTTGTGCCAAGAGTCTTGTCTAGAGCCCCTATATGTCTGGAAAAATCACCGGATTTAAGAAAATCGAGTTTTAAAAAATCGCCTTTTTGAAAAATCTGAAAATTTTTGGGAGAATGAGTGGTTATTTGCTCCCCTATACCATTATATACAAATGTTTGTGCCAAGAGTCTTGTCTAGAGCCCATATAGTTGTATGACTGGAAAGTGACTGGAGTTGGAAGAAAGGAATTTTAAAAAATCGCCTTTTGAAAAATCTGAATATTCTTCAGACGATTAGTGACTACTTCTCTAAAGTATGGAATTGCTCTCTTATACCACTATATACAGATTTTTGTGCCAAGGATCTTGTCTAGAATCAATATAGTAGTATGTCTGAAAAAAACACCGGATTTGAAAAAATCGAGTTTTAAAAATAGCTTCTTTGTAGTCTGAAAACTCTTAGGATGTGAGTGGCTATTTCTCAAAAACCTGGAAGTGGTCCGCTATACCATTATATACAAAATTCTTGGGAGGATGAGTGGCTATTTCTCTAAAATGTGGAGGTTCTCTCCTATATCACTATACACAAATTTTTGTGCCAAGAGTCTTGTCTAGAGCCCATATAATGGTACGTTTGGAAAATCACCGGACTTGAGACAATGTAATTTTAAAAATCGCCTTTTTGAAAAATCTGAAAATTCTTGGGCGGAAGTGTGGCTATTTCTTTGAAATGTTGAAGTGTTCCCCTATACCACTAGAAACAAAATTCTTGGGAGGATGAGTGGCTATTTCTCTAAAATATGGAAATGCTTACACCACTCTATCGATTAAGTCAGTGGTTTAACGTGAGTACCTGCCCTAGGACGTTACCTCACGGTGCCAAAGCACGAGTGAATACAATGCGTCCACCAACGCCCCCACCTATGATTAAAATCACCAGTGAGTACCAATTTAAAGCCATGTTATTTGGACATGACCTCACACCTTGGTAAGGTGCCGGAGACTATCTAAACTCCTACCGATCTATGGGTCACGGCACCCGGTTAAAAATGTAACTCCACACCGAGCCAGCATAGCTCTCCCCGCGATTTGGGTTTAAACCACAGCCACCACGCTGCTCCCACAAAGGGGCCTCACCATAGTCGGGCAGGAACCGAAATTCCTGGGGCTCCCGACACCCGTGGCACCAGAATTAAGCCTCCGGTCAGGCCTCGTAGCATAAATGCTACTACCAGTTTAAGTCCCAAACAACTTCGGACTGGTGACCAAGATGGTAATAACAACAAACAAGAAACACTCAAACAACACAACAATAAACGGAGCCACCCTCACGGGAGAACTCAAAGTGACATCGTGCGCCACGGACACAATACACAACAACAAGAACACAACCAGTCAAAAACAGACCAGTACAAACACACAACACCCAAAACTGCAGCCACAAATCAAGCCGCAAACAGCAGGTCGGGAAACAGCAAACAGCAGACAATCACAGCAAGCAGCATAACACATCAAAAACCGTCAGCACCCCAGCGGGACGCCAAGCTAGAAAAAGGCTAGCCAGGAGACCGCTAAGATGGTGATGCAGGTTCAACCTCCGCTAAAAGTGCCGTCCTTCTACGCCTAAACACCTCAAGGGCAAAAACGCCCAGCCTACCATAAGTACGATCGTCCAACAATACCCTACTGAAATCCCACACCCCCGCAGTATGAGTAATACCCATACTATCTAAATCCATAACGTCATCATAGTCCGGGCACGAAGTCAGTACATGCCTCCAGTCCTCAATTCCCCTCCCACACCGACAGTCCGCTGATTCAGTCTGGCCAATTCGATGCAAAAATGCATTGAAAGAGCCATGTCCCGTCAGTATGAACCCCAGACTCAAGCCAAAGCCAAAGTCAGGGTGTTCCCGTACGAACGTAACGTCCGGAATAAATCCATAAGTCACCCTTCCCTTGTCGCTGTTCGTCCATCTCGTCTGCCATCTATCTACGAGGCACCCCTACAAAAGGGCCTTATACCTATCTCTCCCAATCTCGAGCTCCGAAGCAGAAAGCCAATCGTTCGTCCCAAGTGGCAGTCCCCTCTTGACCCTGCAAGCAATGCTACGACGCACCACTTCCAAGTCAAGCGGAGGTACACCAACAAGGACCTGCAAAGCATCGGTAGAGACCGTCCGACACACCGGAACACATGCCAAGAGTGCAATTCTCTGACACGTGAGAATCTTACTCTGTCCAACAACAGACATGACCGTCTTATACCACACCGACGCGCCATACGCCGCCCAAGCGACGAAAAGCCCATCGTTTATGATACGGACGGCACGCCTGCTGAGTCCCCAATCACTCCTCAATATGCGCCTAACCTTTCCAACGATAGCTGCCAGCTTATGCCTGACATGGGTGAGATGAGCCTGGAAGCTCATACGCTCCCCAACAACTATTCCGAGGTACCTGACCTGAGTCACATAGCGAATGCTGTTGTCACCAATTCTAATGAGTGGAGGTCGCCCGGTTGACAATATGCCCTTAAGCAACATCATCACCGTTTTATCCACTGCGACGTCCACACCAACCCCTACACCCCACTCACAAGCAATGCGAATGGCCTGGGCACCCCTTCTCTCCAGCTCAGCACGAGACCGGCCTTCGATCAGGATGAGCAAGTCATCCGCATACGCACACAGTTTGAATGTCAGCCCGAGCTGCCTCAACAGAGTATCCATCATGAGATTCCAAATGAATGGACCACAGATGGACCCCTGCGGACAACCCCGAACAACCTCCATCCAAACCGTTTCAAAGGATCCAACAACACACGCTTTTCTATCCTCGAAATAGCTGCTCCAAATGCCCATCTCACGACAGCCAACCTCCGATAGCCTTCGTAAGACCTTGTCCCACGAAAGATAATCGAAGCTCCCTTAAAATCAATGAAAAGCCCAAGCACATACTTCGCAGATGATTGTTCGACAGAACTCTTCACATGCATCCAAGCGTCTTCGACGCATTTGCCTTCCCTAAAACCAAACTGGTAACATGAAGGGCCCTCGCTGTAGCATTCCTTGAGTCTGTACACCATGACTCTTTCCAGCACTTTTCCAAATACTGGCAAGAGGCTGATGCCCCGATAAGAGCGAGGATTACTCCTCACTCTATCAGGCGACTTAAGGAGTACCACAACACGAGCACATTTCCATGCCTTCGGGAAGTAGCCCTCATTAATGCACCTACCGTACACCGCCTCCAGGTATTCAGGGATGGCCTTCCAGATGTTCTTACACATCTCTCCGGTCAACCCATCCAAACCTGGGGACTTCCTGCTTCTCACCCGACAAAAACAGTCATCTAATTCCGACCTCACCAAGTTTGGAGGGTCAGCAACCTCCACCGGTGGGGGAGGATAGTTGCCTGGCTCCGCCCTTGGAAAGAAGACCCCCAACAATGCGTCCGTGCAGTCCCTCCATGAAGACAACACGGTGTCGCCAACATGGAGGCATCCTATGTCCACCTGACTCTTTCTACCCCTGCAGATACGGTAAACCCTACCCCAGGGGTCATCCCTATTGTCCTGTACAAATCTCCTCCACTCGTCCTCCTTAACTGTAACAATCATGTCCTTGTACGTCTTAAGGCTGCCAAGATACTCGGTCCTACGCTGAGCTAGATCTTCAGCATTGGTACGCCTGCCCCTCTGGAAACGTCTCCGGAGGTGTCGAACGCGCCGCCGCATCGTCTCCAACTCAGGGGTCCACCATTTGACCCTCTTGGGCTTCGCATAACTAGCTCGACCCAACAGTGCATCATTCACCGCAGATGCCGTCCGGACAATCTTGTCAACCTTGGCACCGATGACAATGCCTCCCTAAAACAGTACCGATAATGGTCCCAATCAACGTCACGCGTTCGCCATCGTAAAACGCCACCAGTCTCCCTAATCCGTTGTGGACAAGTAACCCTAATCTCGATGAGATTATGGTCACTTATCCCCCAATCGTCACAAACTCTCCAACTAAAGTCCAAAGCAGTAATTGCCGTCCCATTCGCAGCTGTCACGTCAATGTCACTAACGCCCATTGGCCCATCGAAAGTATATAGCTCAATCGGCTCATTCAACACGCTCAAATCTCTCGAGAGCAACCATTCACTAAGCACTCCTCCTCGTATGAGGTTCGGATGTCCAGATCCAAGTCTGGAGATCTTACTGAACCACATACGAGAGGAGGCGTTCGCATCTAGGCCGAGGATAACAGGAATACTACTCGCCGCGAGTAGTACCGTATCCATATACCCTAGATAGGGTTCCAAAGAAACGCCAGGCCTACAGTAGATGCTAGCCAGAAACATCTCCCCAAACCACCCTTTTACCCTAACACACACCCCAAGCTGGCTATCAACTGATTTCGTACAGTCCACGTCGCTGTCCCTAACTATTATCGCGGCCTTTCCCACACCGTCAGTAAATACGCGAAACCCCCCCGGAATCCCCCTAACATCACCATTCGCTTTAGCTTGCCCCAGCTCGCACGTCACCGCCTTCGAGCGCTGACAATTCAGCTGCAAAAGGCGCAACTCCATTAGTGTCTGGCGTTCGCCCTGGCAACCATAGCCGAGTACGTGGGACACGCAAACGACAGCATACTATGGTCCGCTGGCAGGCCCCTCATCTCACAGTTGCGGCACCTCACCGGGTTAACACAACGTGAGGCCAGATGCCCCATCGTCCCGCACGTCCTGCACACATCCTGCCCCCTCCTGCACTCACGCTGCTGGTGGTCAAAGCCGAGGCAGCGGTAGCAGTGCGGGATCGCATCCTGTTGCCGCAACCTGAAGCTGAACCACTTCACGTAGACCCTACCGACATCCAGGAGCGCGTTCGCAGCACGCTCACTGCACTCCAACACAATGCTGACCTGTCCGGCAGGGTCAGACCTCCAGGGACTGGTAACCAGACGAACGCTCCTCTTGAAAACCTCGTAGCTCATACGCTCCTTCAGGTTCATCTCGAACAACTCGGACATAAACTCATCAGGAGTGATCACCGCATGCAATCCGGCAACCACCACCCTTGGACCAATCTTGTCGCTGACAGTCACCTCCAGGCCGACCTCCTCAAACTTTTTGTTTGAGGCAATCCTCGACCTCTCCGCCACCGAAGGTGTGCGAATGAC
Organism: Wohlfahrtia magnifica; assembly: GCA_023159175.1. NCBI lineage: Eukaryota > Metazoa > Arthropoda > Insecta > Diptera > Sarcophagidae > Wohlfahrtia > Wohlfahrtia magnifica. Next base: position 156,932 of record JAKWBJ010000293.1, read on the forward strand.
CGCACCGCTAGTCCTCTTCAGCGGCCGCATCTCATGCACTCTGACTCCAAGGGTAGGTCCGACCTGTTCGACGACCTTACTCACTACCTCCTTGGACGTTGCGCCCTTCTTCTTGTCGCGAACGACCACCGACCAGGTTTCCACAGGCTTGGGTGTAGGCCTGGGAACCGCGACACCCTGTGCCCTAACCACCGCAGCAACCGTTGGGGCCTGAGCAACAGGCCTAGCAGCGGGAGCTGGCACTGCGGTCATCGACTGAACCGGCCTGGGGGACTGGAGGATGTCCAGCCTACCCCTCAACCGCTCGTTGTCTACCAGCAGTTTCATTACCAGCCCCTCATATCCACTAGCCTGCCTCATGAGCCTGCCCATCGTCTCCGCACTAAGGTTTTCACCGAACAGCACCTCACGGAAACTGTCAGTGACAACCTTAACGTCAGCCACAGTAACACCACCATCACACATAGAAAAGGCAGCAGCCGAAGCCACAGCCCTTTTACGCTGCCTGCTTTCCCTGCCAACAGATGGCAACGGGGGAAACGCCGCAGCAAAACCACCACCAACCGCAGAGCTATCAGAGATAGCAGCAGCAGCACCAGCATCCGACGTGGTACATGCGCCAGAAACAGCAGCACCACCAGCAACACCACCAACTGCACCACCAGCAGCAACACCACCAACAACACCACCACCAGCAACACCACCAACACCACCACCAGCAGCAGTACCAATAGCAGAACCGCGACCAGCACCACTCTTAACACCATCAACAGCAGCAGCAGCAGCAGCATCAGCAACAGGAGCAGACTTAAAGCGCTTGGTTGTCGCCTTACCACCACTCGCCTTTACATCAGCTTCCGACCCCGAACTGCTCAGCTCGCTCTCCGTATGACGGAGACGAGACTTCGCAGGTGGAGGGGGCCCCATCACCTCATCAGTGACTGCCCCAGACGCAGCGTCAGAGGCATCACCCTTCGCCGTCTTGCGAGGTTTCCCCGCAGGAGGCATAATATAAAATTCAAATTCAAAGAATCCAACGACTCACCAGATTCAATAATAAACGCAGCCAACAGGAAGTCAATAATCGTAGCCAAGTCCGTCACCAATTCCAAATAAACACGTCCGAAACCGAAATACAACCCGAAAATCAATGTCCAATAAACACGCCGAACCGTCAACAAAACACACTCTGGTAGCACCAAAACCCACCGCACGAGTATGGTAACTCCACTCCGTTAGTCCTATCTAACCTCACTTCTTCAAATTGCTACTGACCTTGAAGTCAAAAACTGAGACACCACAGAATTACCCCTGGGAGTCTCAACTTTATAACAACAATTCTGCACAATTGTATCACTCACACTTGTAAATACTTAGTTTTCACACACGAACCGTTTGCAACAAACTTAAATTCTCCGCTTTGATAAAAACACGTATTTACACTCCGACAGCCAAACTAGAAGTGACCACTCTATCGATTGCTGGTGCAAAGGGTCTTATCTTGAGGCCCAGTAGTATATCTGCAAAAATCAGCGGATTTGAGAAAATCGAAATTTAAAAAATCGCCGTTTTGAAAAATTTGAAAAATCTTGGGAGGATCAGTGGCTATTTGTCAAAATTAAGAAAGTGCTCCCCTATACCACTATATACAAATTTTGATGCCTAGGTTTTGTCTGGAAAAATCACTGGCTTTGAGAAATGGCATTTAAAAAATAACCCTTTTTGAAAAATATGAAAATTCATGTGAGGGTGAGTGGCTATTTATCAAAAATATGTAAGTGCTCCCCTATACCACTATATACAAATATTTGTGCCAAGGGTCTTATCTGGAGCGCATTTAGTGATCTGTCTCGAAAAATCACTGGATTTGAGAAAATTGAATTTAAAAAATCGCCTTTTTGAAAAATCTGAAAATTCTTGGATGGACGAGTAGCTATTTATCAAAAATATGGAAGTGCTACCCTCTATCACCATATAGAAATGTTTGTGCCAAGAGTCTCGTCTAGAGCCCCTATATGTCTGGAAAAATCACTGGATTTGAGAAAATCGAGTTTTAAAAAATCGCCTTTTTGAAAAACCTGAATATTCTTCAGACGATGAGTGACTACTTCTCTAAAGTATGGAATTGCTTCCCTATACCACTATATACAGATGTTTGTGCCAAGGGTCTTATCTAAAACCACTTTAGTGTTGTCTGGAAAGAGCATCGGATTTGATAAAGTCGAATTTTAAAGAATCGCTTTTTTGAAAATCTGAAATTTCTTTGGATTCCTCTAAGATATGGAAGTACTCCTCTATACTACTATATACAAATGTTTTGTCTAGAGCCCCTATAATAGTATGTCTTGAAAAAACACCGGATTTAAGAAAATCGAATTTTAAAAAATCGTCGTTTTGAAAATTCTGAAAATTCTTGGGATGATCAGTGGCTATTTGTCAAAAATATGGAAGTGCTTCCCTATAACACTATATACAAATTTTGATGTATAGGTTTTGTCTGGAAAAATCATCGGATTTTGAAAATGGAATTTAAAAAAAAAAAATCTAATTTAATAAAAAATCATCGGATTTGAGAAAATTGCATTTTAAGAAATGGCCTTTTTGAAAAATCTGAAAATTCTTAGGTGGATGAGTGGCTATTTCTCAAAAGTATGAAAGTGCTCTCCTAAACCACTGTATACAAATGTTTATACCATGGGTTTTGTCTAGAGCTCCTATAATAGTATGGCTGGAATAATCACCGGATTTGAGAAAATAGAATTTTAAAAAATCTGAAAATTCTTGGGAGGATGAGTGGCTATTTCTCTAAAATAACGAAGCGCTCCCCTATACCACTATATGCAAATGTTTGTGCCAAGGGTCTTGTCTAAAGACCCTTTAGTGTTGTCTGGAAAGAGCATCGGATTTGAGAAAGTCGAGTTTTAAAGAATCGCTTTTTTGAAAAATCTGAAAGTTCATGAGGGATGAGTAGCTATATATAAAAAAAATATGGAAGTTCTCCCCTCTATCACTATATACAAATGTTTGTGCCATTGGTCTTGTCTAGAGCCCCTATAAAGGTAAGTCTAAAAAAATCTCCGGATTTGAGAAAATCGAATTTTAAAAAATCACCTTTTTGCAAAACCGGAAAATTCTTGGGAGAATGAGTGGTTATTTGCTCCCCAATACCATTATATACAAATGTTTGTACCAAGAGTCCTGTCTAGAGCACCTTTATGTCTGGAAAAATCACTGGATTTGAGAAAATGGTATTTAAAAAATATCCCCTTTGTGAATAATCTGAAAACTCTTGGGAGGATGGGTGGCTGCTTTTCAAAAATATGGAAGTGCTGCGCTATACCACTGTATACTAATGACTGGCTATTCCTCTAAAATACGAATACTCCTCGCCTATGCCACTACAACACAAATGTTTGTGCCAACGGTTTTGTCAAGAGCCCCTAAGTGGTACGTCTGGAAAAATCACCGGATATCGAATTTTAAAAAATCGTCTTTTTGAAAGTCTGAAAACTCTTATGATGTGAGTGGCTATTTCTCTAAAATGTGGAAGTGCTCCCATATACCACTATATACAAATATTTGCGCCAAGGTTCTTATCTGGAGCCCATTTAGTGATATGTCTCGAAAAATCACTAGATTTGAGAAAATGACATTTAAAAAATAACCCTTTTTTGAATAATCTGAAAATTCTTGGGAGGATGAGTGGCTGCTTTTCAAAAATATGGAAGTGCTCTGCTATACCACTGTATACAGAAGAAAAATTAACTGTGGGCTATTTTTTAACAAACTTCTCTTTATAAAAGTTGGAAGGAGTTGAACGCAAAAACCAACTTTATAGAGGAAACCTTGTCACTATATTTGTTTGATAAGCAAATATAGTGTAGGGTAATGAGTGGGGAAGAGAGAAAAGATATTTGATTTTTTTGACCTTTCTATGTAAAATATAGGGATATTTACCTTGAGCGTGAGTGATTGCCAATGAAAAGAGGTATGATTTTCAAATTCAATATAGGTAATACTTTTATTTATTCTAGGGTAAATATTTAATTTAACAAGAGTAGTTTTAAATATATATTTAGTAGTAGATTTAAGAATAGATTGAAGTAGGTTTAAGTAGATTTAATTTAACAAATAATAATTTAGATTTATGTAATGTGTTTTGAATTTATATTTTAGTATGTATTTGTAATTGGTCCTCGTTCCCTTCGCTGTAATAATGTGTATGTAGTTGTATAAGTATATGATTTAGGTTGTTCACTTGGTGGTTGAGAGGTGAGTGTTTTGTGCACACGATTAAGCATAAAAAGAAAAGGTAATATTGTAAAATTACAACAACTAACTGTAAATTGACATTTGAAAATTGCAATAAATACTCTACACTAAAGTTGGGACTTGGTAGTTAACAGTTACATTACAAAATTTATTTCGTAATTAATAATTTTATTTAATACATAAAAAAATGATTATTGTACAAATAAAATTGGACACAAATGTTCGTGCCAAGGATCTTGTCTAGATTGCCTATAGTGGTATGTCCGGAAAAATCGCCTTTTTGAAAAATCAGAAAATTCTTGGGTGGACGAGTAGCTATTTATCAAAAATATGGAAGTGCTCCCCTCTATCACCATATAGAAATGTTTGTGCCAAGAGTCTTTTCTAGAGCCCCTATATGTCTGGAAAAATCACTGGATTTGAGAAAATCGAGTTTTAAAAAATCGCCTTTTTGAAAAACCTGAATATTCTTCAGACGATGAGTGACTACTTCTCTAAAGTATGGAATTGCTTCCCTATACCACTATATACAGATGTTTGTGCCAAGGGTCTTGTCTAAAACCACTTTAGTGTTGTCTGGAAAGAGCATCGGATTTGATAAAGTCGAATTTTAAAGAATCGCTTTTTTGAAAAATCTGAAATTTCTTTGGATTCCTCTAAGATATGGAAGTACTCCTCTATACTACTATATACAAATGTTTTGTCTAGAGCCCCTATAATAGTATGTCTTGAAAAAACACCGGATTTAAGAAAATCGAATTTTAAAAAATCGTCGTTTTGAAAATTATGAAAATTCTTGGGATGATCAGTGGCTATTTGTCAAAAATATGGAAGTGCTTCCCTATAACACTATATACAAATTTTGATGTATAGGTTTTGTCTGGAAAAATCATCGGATTTTGAAAATGGAATTTTAAAAAATCTAATTTTTGAAAAATCTGAAAATTCGTGAAGGATGAGTAGCTATTTATCAAAAATATGGAAGTTCTCCCATCTATCACTATATACAAATGTTTGTGCCAAGGGTCTTGTCTAGAATCAATATAGTGGTATGTCTCGAAAAATCACTGGATTTGAGAAAGAGGCATTTAAAAAATAATCCTTTTTTGAAAAATCTTAAAATTCATGTGAGGGTGAGTGGCTATTTCTCTAAAATATGGCCAAGGGTCTTGTCTAGAGCCACTATAGTGCCATGTCTGGACAAGTCACTGGATTCAAAAAATCGCCTTTTTGAAAAATCTGAAAATTCTTGGGAGAATGGGTGGTTATTTGCTCTCTATACCATTATATACAAATGTTTGTGTAAAAGGTCTTGTCTAGAGCCCCTATATGTCTGGAAAAATCACCGGATTTGAGAAAATCGAGTTTTTAAAATCGCCTTTTTGTAAAGTCTGAAAACTCTTAAGATGTGAGTGGCTATTTCTCAAAAACATGGAAGTGGTCCGCTATACCACTATATACAAAATTCTTGGGAGGATGAGTGGCAATTTCTCTAAAGTCTGGAGGTGCTCCCCTACAAAACAAAACACATATTTTTGTGCCAATGCTCTTGTCTAGAGGCCATATAATGGTACGTGTGGAAAAATCACCGGATATGAGATAGCGGAATTTGAAAAAATCGCCTTGTTGAAAAATCTGAAAATTCTTGGGCGTATAAGTGGCTGCTTTTCAAAAATATGTGAGTGTTCCGCTATACCACTGTATACAAATGTTTGTGCTAACGATCTTGTCTAGATCCCTATAAGGGTATGTCCGGAAAAATCGCCTTTTTGGAAAATCTGAAAATTCTTGGGAGGATGAGTGGCTATTTCTCTAAAATATGGAAGTGCTCCCCTACATCACTATAGGAAATACCTGTGCCAATGGTCTTGAGGCCCTATAGTGGTATATCTGGAAAAATCACCGAATGTGAGAAAGAATTTTAAAAAATCGATTTTTTGAAAAATCGGAAAATTCTCCCTAGGATGAGTGGCTGTGTCTCTAAAATTTGGAAGTGATCTCCCATTCTGCTATATAGAAACGTTTGTGCCAAGCGTCTTGTCTAGAGCTCCTGTAATGGTATGTCTGGAAAAATCAGGGGATTTTAGAAAGTCGAATTTTAATAAATCAGTTTTTTGAAAAATCTGAAAATCTTTTGAGGATGAGTGGCTTTTTCTCAAAAATATGCAAGTGCTCTTCTATTCCACTATATACAAATGTTTGTGTCTAGAGTTTTGTCTAGAACCCCTATAGTGGTACGTCGGAAAAGAGACCGGACTTGAGAAAATTTAATTTTAAAAATTCGGCTTTCTCAAAAATCTGAAAATTCTTGGGAGGATATATACAAATGTTAGTGCTAAGGGTCTTGTCTAGGGTCTCTATAGTGGCATGTCTGAAAAAATCATCGGATTTGAGAAAATTGCATTTTTAGAAATGGCCTTTTTGAAAAATCTGAAAATTCTTAGGTGGATGAGTGGCTATTTCTCAAAAATATGAAAGTGCTCTCCTAAACCACTGTATACAAATGTTTATACCATGGGTTTTGTCTAGAGCTCCTATAATAGTATGGCTGGAATAATCACCGGATTTGAGAAAATATAATTTTAAAAAATCTGAAAATTCTTGGGAGGATGAGTGGCTATTTCTCTAAAATAACGAAGTGCTCACCTATACCACTATATGCAAATGTTTGTGCCATTGGTCTTGTCTAAAACCCCTTTAGTGTTGTCTGGAAAGAGCATCGGATTTGAGAAAGTCGAATTTTAAAGAATCGCTTTTTTGAAAAATCTGAAAGTTCATGACGGATGAGTAGCTACATATAAAAAAAATATGGAAGTTCTCCCCTCTATCACTATATACAAATGTTTGTGCCATTGGTCTTGTCTAGAGCCCCTATAAAGGTAAGTCTGAAAAAATCTCCGGATTTGAGAAAATCGAATTTTAAAAAATCACCTTTTTGCAAAACCGGAAAATTCTTGGGAGAATGAGTGGTTATTTGCTCCCCAATACCATTATATACAAATGTTTGTGCCAGGAGTCCTGTCTAGAGCACCTTTATGTCTGGAAAAATCACTGGATTTGAGAAAATGGTATTTAAAAAATATCCCCTTTGTGAATAATCTGAAAACTCTTTGGAGGATGGGTGGCTGCTTTTCAAAAATATGGAAGTGCTCCGCTATACCATTGTATACTAATGACTGGCTATTCCTCTAAAATACGAAACTCCTCGCCTATGCCACTACAACACAAATGTTTGTGCGAACGGTTTTGTCAAGAACCCCTAAGTGGTACGTCTGGAAAAATCACCGGATATCGAATTTTAAAAAATCGTCTTTTTGAAAGTCTGAAAACTCTTAGGATGTGAGTGGCTATTTCTCTAAAATGTGGAAGTGCTCCCATATACCACTATATACAAATATTTGCGCCAAGGTTCTTATCTGGAGCCCATTTAGTGATATGTCTCGAAAAATCACTAGATTTGAGAAAATGACATTTAAAAAATAACCCTTTTTTGAATAATCTGAAAATTCTTGGGAGGATGAGTGGTTGCTTTTCAAAAATATGGAAGTGCTCTGCTATACCACTGTATACAAAGGAAAAACTAACTGTGGGCTATTTTTTAACAAACTTCCCTTTATAAAAGTTGGAAGGAGTTGAACGCACAAACCAACTTTATAGAGGAAACCTTGTCACTATATTTGTTTGATAAGCAAATATAGTGTAGGGTAATGAGTGGGGAAGAGAGAAAAGATATTTGATTTTTTTGACCTTTCTATGTAAAATATAGGGATATTTACCTTGAGCGTGAGTGGTTGCCAATGAACAGAGGTATGATTTTCAAAATTCAATATAGGTAATACTTTTATTTATTCTAGGGTAAATATATAATTTAACAAGAGTAGTTTTAAATATATATTTAGTAGTAGATTTAAGAATAGATTGAAGTAGGTTTAAGTAGATTTAATTTAACAAATAATAATTTAGATTTATGTAATGTGTTTTGAATTTATATTTTAGTATGTATTTGTAATTGGTCCTCGTTCTCTTCGCTGTAATAATGTGTATGTAGTTGTATAAGTATATGATTTAGGTTGTTCACTTGGTGGTTGAGAGGTGAGTGTTTTGTGCATACGATTAAGCATAAAAAGAAAAGGTAATATTGTAAAATTACAACAACTAACTGTAAATTGACATTTGAAAATTGCAATATATACTCTACACTAAAGTTGGGACTTGGTAGTTAACAGTTACATTACAAAATTTATTTCGTAATTAATAATTTTATTTAATACATAAAAAAATGATTATTGTCCAAATGAAATTGGACACAAATTTTTGTGCCAAGGGTCTTGTCTAGAGCCCATATAATGGTACGTTTGGAAAAATCACCGGACTTGAGACAATGTAATTTTAAAAATCGCCTTTTTGAAAAATCTGAAATTCGTGGTAGGATGAGTAGCTATTTATCAAAAATATGGAAGTGCTCCCCTCTATCTTTATATACGAATGTTTGTGCCAATGGTCTTGTCTGGAGCCCCTATAAGTGGTAAGTCTTGTCTAGAGCCCTTATATGTCTGGGAAAATCACCGGATTTGAGAAAATCGAATTATAAAAAATCGTTTTTTTGAAAAGTCTGAAAATTCTTGGGAGGATGACTGGCTATTCCTCTAGAATATGAAACTGTTCGTCTATACCACAATATACAAATGTTTGTGCCAACGGTTTTGTCTAGAGCTATTAAGTGGTATGTCTGGAAAAATTACCGGATTTGAGAAAATTTAATTTTAAAAAATCGCCTTTTTGAAAATCTGAAATTCGTGGGAGGATGAGTAGCTATTTATCAAAAATATGGAAGTGCTCCCCTCTATCACTATATACAAATGTTTGTGCCAATGGTCTTGTCTGGAGCCCCTATCGTGGTAAGTCTTGTCTAGAGCCCCTATAGGTCTGGAAAAATCACCGGATTTGAGAAAATCGAATTTTAAAAAATCGCCGTTTTGAAAAATCTGAAAATTCTTGGGAGGATCAGTGGCTATTTCTCAAAAATGTGGAATTGTTCCCTACACCACTATATACAAATGTTGGTGCCAAAGGTCTTGCCCAGAGCCCATATAGTGGTATGCCTGGAAAATGACTGGACTTGGAAGAAAGGAATTTTAAAAAATCGCCTTTTGAAAAATCTGAATATTCTTCGGATGATGAGTGACTACTTCTCTAAAGTATGGAATTGCTCCCCTATACCACTATATACAGATGTTTTTGCCAAGGGTCTTGTCTACAATCAATATATTGGTATGTCTGGGAAAAACACCGGATTTGAGAAAATCGAGTTTTAAAAATAGCCTTTTTGTAAAGTCTGAAAACTCTTAGGATGTGAGTGGCTATTTCTCAAAAACATGGAAGTGGTCTGCTATACCACTATATACAAACATTTGCGCCAAGGGACTTATCTGGAGCCCATTTAGTGATATCTCTCGAAAAATCACTGGATTTAAGAAAATGGCATTTAAAAAATAACCCTTTTTTGAAAAATCTGAAAATTCGTGTGAGGGCGAGTGGCTATTTATCAAAAATATGGAACTGCCCCCCTATACCACTATATACAAATATTTGCGCCAAGGAGCGTTTTTAATGATCTGTCTCGAAAAGTCACTGGATTTGAGAAAATTGAATTGAAATAATCGCCTTTTTTAAATATCTGAAAATTCGTGTGAGGGTGAGTGGCTATTTATCAAAAATATGGAAGGGTTCCCCTATACCACTATATACAGATATTTGCACCAAGGAGCGCATTTAGTGATATCTCTCGAAAAATCAGTGGATTTGAGAAAATGGCATTTAAAAAATAACCCTTTTTTGAAAAATCTGAAAATTTGTGTGAGGGTGAGTGGCTATGCCACTCTATACAAAATTCTTGGGAGGATGAGTGGCTATTTATCAAAAATATGGAAGTGCTCCCCTCTATCTTTATATACGAATGTTTGTGCCAATGGTCTTGTCTGGAGCCCCTATAAGTGGTAAGTCTTGTCTAGAGCCCTTATATGTCTGGGAAAATCACCGGATTTGAGAAAATCGAATTATAAAAAATCGTTTTTTTGAAAAGTCTGAAAATTCTTGGGAGGATGACTGGCTATTCCTCTAGAATATGAAACTGTTCGTCTATACCACAATATACAAATGTTTGTGCCAACGGTTTTGTCTAGAGCTATTAAGTGGTATGTCTGGAAAAATTACCGGATTTGAGAAAATTTAATTTTAAAAAATCGCCTTTTTGAAAATCTGAAATTCGTGGGAGGATGAGTAGCTATTTATCAAAAATATGGAAGTGCTCCCCTCTATCACTATATACAAATGTTTGTGCCAATGGTCTTGTCTGGAGCCCCTATCGTGGTAAGTCTTGTCTAGAGCCCCTATAGGTCTGGAAAAATCACCGGATTTGAGAAAATCGAATTTTAAAAAATCGCCGTTTTGAAAAATCTGAAAATTCTTGGGAGGATCAGTGGCTATTTCTCAAAAATGTGGAATTGTTCCCTACACCACTATATACAAATGTTGGTGCCAAAGGTCTTGCCCAGAGCCCATATAGTGGTATGCCTGGAAAATGACTGGACTTGGAAGAAAGGAATTTTAAAAAATCGCCTTTTGAAAAATCTGAATATTCTTCGGATGATGAGTGACTACTTCTCTAAAGTATGGAATTGCTCCCCTATACCACTATATACAGATGTTTTTGCCAAGGGTCTTGTCTACAATCAATATATTGGTATGTCTGGGAAAAACACCGGATTTGAGAAAATCGAGTTTTAAAAATAGCCTTTTTGTAAAGTCTGAAAACTCTTAGGATGTGAGTGGCTATTGCTCAAAAACATGGAAGTGGTCTGCTATACCACTATATACAAACATTTGCGCCAAGGGACTTATCTGGAGCCCATTTAGTGATATCTCTCGAAAAATCACTGGATTTAAGAAAATGGCATTTAAAAAATAACCCTTTTTTGAAAAATCTGAAAATTCGTGTGAGGGCGAGTGGCTATTTATCAAAAATATGGAACTGCCCCCCTATACCACTATATACAAATATTTGCGCCAAGGAGCGTTTTTAATGATCTGTCTCGAAAAGTCACTGGATTTGAGAAAATTGAATTGAAATAATCGCCTTTTTTAAATATCTGAAAATTCGTGTGAGGGTGAGTCAAAAATATGGAAGGGTTCCCCTATACCACTATATACAGATATTTGCACCAAGGAGCGCATTTAGTGATATCTCTCGAAAAATCAGTGGATTTGAGAAAATGGCATTTAAAAAATAACCCTTTTTTGAAAAATCTGAAAATTTGTGTGAGGGTGAGTGGCTATGCCACTCTATACAAAATTCTTGGGAGGATGAGTGGCTATTTATCAAAAATATGGAAGTGCTCCCCTCTATCACTATATACAAATGTTTGTGCCAGTGGTCTTGTCTGGAGCCCCTATAAGTGGTAAGTCTTGTCTAGAGCCCCTATATGTCTGGGAAAATCACCGGATTTTAGAAAATCGAGTTTTAAAAAATCGTCTTTTTGAAAGTCTGAAAATTCTTGGGAGGATGACTGGCTATTCTTCTAAAATATGAAACTGTTCATCTATACCACAATATAAAAATGTTTGTGCCAACGGTTTTGTCTAGAGCTACTAAGTGGTATGTCTGGAAAAATCACCGGATTTGAGAAAATTTAATTTTAAAAAATCGCCTTTTTGAAAATCTGCAATTCGTGGGAGGATGAGTAGCTATTTATCAAAAATATGGAAGTGCTCCCCTCTATCACTATATACAAATGTTTGTGCCAATGGTCTTGTCTGGAGCCCCTATAGTGGTAAGTCTTGTCTAGAGCCCCTATAAGTCTGGAAAAATCACCGGATTTGAGAAAATCGAATTTTAAAAAATCGCCGTTTTGAAAAATCTGAAAATTCTTTGGAGGATCAGTGGCTATTTCTCAAAAATATGGAATTGTTCCCTACACCACTTTATACAAATGTTGGTGCCAAAGGTCTTGCCCAGAGCCCATATAGTGGTATGCCTGGAAAATGACTGGACTTGGAAGAAAGGAATTTAAAAAATCGCATTTTTAAGAATCTGAATATTCTTGAGACGATGAGTGACTACTTCTCTAAAATGTGGAAGTGCTCCCCTATATCACTATATATAGATGTTTGTGCCAAGGGTCTTGTTTAGAATCAATATAGTGGTATGTCTGGAAAAAACACCGGATTTGAGAAAATGATGAGTGACTACTTCTCTAAAATGTGAAAGTGCTCCCCTATATTACTATATACAAATGTTTGTGTCTAGGGTCTTGTCTAGAACCCCTATAGATGTATGTCCGAAAAGATGACCGGACTTGAGAAAATCAAATTTTAAAAATTCGGCTTCTTCAAAAATCTGAAAATTCTTGGGAGGATATATACAAATGTTAGTGCCAAGGGTCTTGTCTAGAGTCTCTATAGTGGCATGTCTAAAAAGATCATCGGATTTGAGAAAATTGCATTTTAATAAATCGCCTTTTTGAAAAATCTGAAAATTCTTAGGTGGATGAGTGGATGTGTCTCAAAAATATGAAAGTGCTCTCCTGAACTACTGTATACAAATGTTTATACCATGGGTTTTGTCTAGAGCTCCTATAGTAGTATGTCTGGAATAATCACCGAATTTGAGAATATAGAATTTTAAAAAATCGCCGTTTTGAAAAATCTGAAAATTCTTGGGAGGATCAGTGGCTATTTCTCAAAAATGTGGAATTGTTCCCTACACCACTATATACAAATGTTTGTGCCAAGGGTCTTGCCCAGAGCCCATATAGTGGTATGTCTGGAAAATGACTGGACTTGGAAGAATGGAATTTTAAAAAATCGCCTTTTGAAAAACCTGAATATTCTTCAGACGATTAGTGACTACTTCTCTAAAGTATGGAATTGCTCCCCTATACCACTATATACAGATGTTTGTGCCAAGGGTTTTGTCTAAAGCCACTTTAGTGTTGTCTAGAAAGAGCATCGGATTTGAGAAAGTCGAATTTCAAAGAATCGCTTTTTTGAAAAATCCGAAATTTCTTTGGATTCCTCTAAGATATGGAAGTACTCCTCTATACTACTATATACAAATGTTTTGTCTAGAGCCCCTATAATAGTATGTCGGGAAAAAACACCGGATTTAAGAAAATCGAATTTTAAAAAATCGTCGTTTTGAAAATTATGAAAATTCTTGGGATGATCAGTGGCTATTTGTCAAAAATATGGAAGTGCTTCCCTATAACACTATATACAAATTTTGATGTATAGGTTTTGTCTGGAAAAATCATCGGATTTGAGAAAATAGAATTTTAAAAAATCTAATTTTTGAAAAATCTGAAAATTCGTGAAGGATGAGTAGCTATTTATCAAAAATATGGAAGTTCTCCCATCTATCACTATATACAAATGTTTGTGCCAAGGGTCTTGTCTAGAATCAATATAGCGGTATGTCTCGAAAAATCACTGGATTTGAGAAAGAGGCATTTAAAAAATAATCCTTTTTTGAAAAATCTTAAAATTCATGTGAGGGTGAGTGGCTATTTCTCTAAAATATGGCCAAGGGTCTTGTCTAGAGCCACTATAGTGCCATGTCTGGACAAGTCACTGGATTCAAAAAATCGCCTTTTTGAAAAATCTGAAAATTCTTGGGAGAATGGGTGGTTATTTGCTCTCTATTCCATTATATACAAATGTTTGTGTAAAAGGTCTTGTCTAGAGCCCCTATATGTCTGGAAAAATCACCGGATTTGAGAAAATCGAGTTTTAAAAAATCGCCTTTTTGAAAATTCCTGGGAGAATGACTGGCTATTCCTCTAAAATATGAAACTGTTCGTCTATACCACAATATACAAATGTTTGTGCCAACGGTTTTGTCTAGAGCCTCTAAGTGGTATGTCTGGAAAAATCACCGGATTTGAGAAAATTGAATTTTAGGAAATCGCCTTTTTGAAAAATCTGAAATTCGTGGGAGGATGAGTAGCTATTTATCAAACATATGAAAGTGCTCCCCTCTATCACTATATACAAATGTTTGTGCCATTTGTCTTGTCTGGAGCCCCTGTAGTGGTAAGTCTTTTTTAGAGCCACTATATGTCTGAAAAAATCACCGGATTTAAGAAAATTGAATTTTAAAAAATCGCTGTTTTGAAAAATCTGAAAATTCTTGGGAGGATCAGTGGCTATTTCTCAAAAATGTGGAATTTTTCCCTACACCACTATATACAAATGTTTGTGCCAAAGGTCTTACCCAAAGCCCATATAGTGGTATTCCTGGAAAATGACTGGACTTGGATGAATGGAATTTTAACAAATCGCCTTTTGAAAAATCTTAATATCCTTCAGACGATGAGTGACTACTTCTCTAAAGTAAGGATTGCTCTCCTATACCACTATATACTGTGCCAAGGGTCTTGTCTAGAATCAATATAGTGGTATGTTTGGAAAAGACACCGGATTTGAGAAAATCGAGTTTTAAAAATCGCCTTTTTGTAAAGTCTGAAAACTCTTAGTATGTGAGTGGCTATTTCTCAAAAACATGGAAGTGGTCCGCTATACCACTCTATACAAAATTCTTGGGAGGATGAGTGGCTATTTCTCTAAAATGTGGAGGTTCCTCCCTATATCACTATACACAAATTTTTGTGCCAAGGGTCTTGTCTAGAGCCCATATAATGGTACGTTTGGAAAAATCACCGGACTTGAGACAATGTAATTTTAAAAATCGCCTTTTTGAAAAATCTGAAAATTCTTGGCGGAAGAGTGGCTATTTCTCTGAAATGTGGAAGTGCTCCCCTATAACCACTAGAAACAAAATTCTTGGGAGGATGAGTGGCTACTTCCCTAAAATATGGAAGTGCTCCCCTACAAGACTATATCAAATGCTTGTGCCAAGGGTCTTATTTTGAGACCCTATAATGGTATATCTTGAAAAATCAGCGAATTTGAGAAAATCGAAATTCGGATTTGAGAAAATTGGTTTTAAAAAATCGCCTTTTTGAAAAATCTGAAATTTCTTGGGAGGATGAGTGGCTATTTCTCTAAAATATGGAAGTGCTTCCCCTCTACGACTATATACAAATGTTTGTGCCAAGGGTCTTGTCTAGAGCCACGTTAGTAGTATGTCTGGAAAAGTCACTGGATTCGAAAAATCTCTTTTTTGAAAAATCTGAAAATTCTTGGGAGAATAGGTGGTTATTTTCTCCCCTATACCATTATATACAAATGTTTGTGTAAAAGTTCTTGTCTAGAGCCCTAATATGTCTGGAAAAATCATCGGATTTGAGAAAATGGAATTTTAAAAAATTGCATTATTGAAAAATCTGAAATTTCTTGGGAGGATGAGTGGCTATTTCTCTAAAATATGGAAGTGCTTCCCCTCTACGACTATATACAAATGTTTGTGCCAAGGGTCTTGTCTAGAGCCCCTATAGTGGTAAGTCTTGTCTAGAGCCCTTATATGTCTGGAAAAATCACCGGATTTGAGAAAATCGAATTTTAAAAAATCGCCGTTTTGAATAATCTGAAAATTCTTGGGAGGATCAGTGGCTATTTCTCAAAAATGTGGAATTGTTCCCTATACCACTTTATACAAATGTTTGTGCCAAAGGTCTTTCCCAGAGCCCATATAGTGGTATGCCGGGAAAATGACTGGATTTAAAAGAATGGAATTTTAAAAATAGCCTTTTGAAAAATCTGAATATTCTGGAGACGATGAGTGACTACTTCTCTTAAGTATGAAATTGCTCCCCTATACCACTATATACAGATGTTTGTGCCAGGGGTCTTGTCTAGAACCAATATAGTGGTAAGTCTGGAAAAAAAACTCCGGATTTGAGAAAATCGATTTTGAAAAATCGCCTTTTTGTAAAGTCTGAAAACTCTCAGAATGTGAGTGGCTATTTCTCAAAAACGTGGAAGTGGTCCGCTATACCACTATATACAAAATTCTTGGGAGAATGAGTGCCTATTTCTCTAAAGTGTTGACGTGCTCCCCTGTATCACTATACACAAATTTTTGTGCCAAGGGCATTGTCTAGAGCCCATATAAAATGTTACGATTGGAAAAATCACCGGACTTGAGACAATGTAATTTTAAAAATCGCCTTTTTGAAAAATCTGAAAATTCTTGGGCGGAAGAGTGGCTATTTCTCTAAAATATGGAAGTACTCTCCTACATCACTTTATCAAATGCTTATGCCAAGGGTCTTATCTTGAGGCCCTATAGTGGTATATCTGGAAAACTCACTGGATTTGAGAAAATCGAAATTTAAAAAATCACCGCTTTGAATAATCTGAAAATTCTTGGGTGGATCAGTGGCTATTTTTCAAAAATAGGGAAGTGCTCCCCTATACCACTATATACAAATTTTGATGCCTAGGTTTTCATCGGATTTGAGAAAATGGAATTTTAAAAAATTGCATTATTGAAAAATCTGAAATTTCTTGGGAGGATGAGTGGCTATTTCTCTAAAATATGGAGTTCTTCCTCTCTACGACTATATATAAATGTTTGTGCCAAGGGTCTTGTCTAGAGCCACTATAGTGGTATGTCTGGACAAGTCACTGGATTCAAAAAATCACCTTTTTGAAAAATCTGAAAATTCTTGGAGAATGGGTGGTTATTTGCTCCCCTATACCATTATATACAAATGTTTGTGTAAAAGGTCTTGTCTAGATCCATATAGTGGTATGTCTGGAAAAAATCACCGGACTTGAGACAATGTAATTTTAAAAATCGCCTTTTTGAAAAATCTGAAAATTCTTGGGCGGAAGAGTGGCTATTTCTCTGAAATGTGAAAGTGCTCCCCTATACCACTAGAAACAAAATTCTTGGGAGGATGAGTGGCTATTTCTCTAAAATATGGAAGTGCTCCCCTACACCACTATACCAAATGCTTGTGCCAAGGGTCTTATCTTGAGGCCCAGTAGTATATCTTGAAAAATCAACGGATTTGAGAAAATCGAAATTTAAAAAATCGCCGTTTTGACAAATCTGAAAATTCTTGGGAGGATCAGTGGCTATTTGTCAAAATTAGGGAAGTGCTCCCCTATACCACTATATACAAATTTTGATGCCTAGGTTTTGTCTGGAAAAATCACCGGATTTGAGAAAATCCATTTTGAAAAGTCGCCTTTCTGAAAAATCTGAAAATTCGTGGGAGGATGAGTGACTATTTATCAAAAATATATAAGTGCTCCCCTGTACGACTATATACAAATATTGGTACCAAGAATCTTTTCTAAAGCCACTATAGTGGTATGTCTGGAAAAATCACTGGATTTAAAATATCGCCTTTTTGAAAAATCTGAAAATTCTTGGCAGAATGAGTGGTTATTTGCTCTCCTGTACCATTATATTCAAATGTTTGTGTCAAGGGTCTTATCTGGAGCCCATTTAGTGATATATCTCGAAAAATTACTGGATTTGAGAAAATGGCATTTAAAAAATAACCCTTTTTTGAATAATCTGAAAATTCTTGGGAGGATGAGTGGCTGCTTTTCAAAAATATGGAAGTGCTCTGCTATACCACTGTATGCAAATGAAAAATTACCTGTGGGCTATTTTTTAACAAACTTCTCCTTATAAAAGTTGGAAGGAGGTGAACGCAAAAACCAACTTTATAAAGGAAAGCTTGTCACTATATTTGACAAGTTTTCCTTCATAAAGTTGGTTTTGCGTTCACCTCCTTCCAACTTTTAACTTATTTGTTATTATATTTGTTTTATAAGCAAATATAGTGTAGGGTAATGAGTGGGGAAGAGAGAAAAGATATTTGATTATTTTTGACCTTACTATGTAAAATATAGGTATATTTACCTTGAGCGTGAGTAATTGCCAATGAAAAGAGGTATGATTTTCAAATTCAATATAGGTAATACTTTTATTTATTCTTGGGTAAATATTTAATTTAACAAGAGTAGTTTTAAGTATGTATTTAGTAGTAGATTTAATTATAGATTGCAGTAGGTTTAAGTAGATTTAATTTAACAAATAATAATTTAGATTGTATGTTATGTGTTTTGAATTTATATTTGAGTATGTTACGCATAAAAAGAAAAGGTAATATTGTACAATTACAACAACTAACTGTAAATTGACATTTGGAAATTCCAATAAATACTTTACACTAAAGTTGGGACTTGGTAGTTAACAGTTACATTACAAAATTTATTTCGTAATTAATAGTTTTTTTAATACATAAAAAAATGATTTTGTCCCAATGAAATTGGACACAAATGTTCGTGCCAAGGATCTTGTCTAGATTGCCTATAGTGGTATGTCAGGAAAAATCGCCTTTTTGAAAAATCTGAAAATTTTTGGATGAACGAGTAGCTATTTATCAAAAATGTGGAAGTGCTCCCCTCTATCACTATATACAAATGTTTGTGCCAATGGTCTTCTCTGGAGCCCCTATAGTGGTAAGTCTTGTCTAGAGCACCTATATGTCTAAAAAAATCACCGGATTTGAGAAAATCTAGTTTTAAAAATCGCCTTTTTTAAAGTCTGAAAACTCTTAGGATGTGAGTGGCTATATCTCAAAAACATGGAAGTGGTCCGCTATACCACTATATACAAAATTCTTGGGAGGATGAGTGGCTATTTCTCTAAAATGTGGAGGTGCTCCCCTATATCACAAAACACATATTTTTGTGCCAATGCTCTTGTTTAGGGGCCATATAATGGTACGTGTGGAAAAATCACCGGATATGAGATAGCGGAATTTGAAAAAATCGCCTTGTTGAAAAATCTGAAAATTCTTGGGCGGATAAGTGGCTGCTTTTCAAAAATATGTGAGTGCTCCGCTATACCACTGTATACAAATGTTTGTGCTAACGATCTTGTCTAGATCCCTATAAGGGTATGTCCGGAAAAATCGCCTTTTTGGAAAATCTGAAAATTTTTGGGAGGATGAGTGGCTATTTCTCTAAAATATGGAAGTGCTCCCCTACATCACTATAGGAAATACCTGTGCCAAGGGTCTTGAGGCCCTATAGTGGTATATCTGGAAAAATCACCAAATGTGAGAAAGAATTTTAAATAATCGATTTTTTGAAAAATCGGAAAATTCTCCCTAGGATGAGTGGCTGTGTCTCTAAAATTTGGAAGTGATCTCCCATTCTGCTATATAGAAACGTTTGTGCCAAGCGTCTTGTCTAGAGCTCCTGTAGTGGTATGTCTGGAAAAATCAGGGGATTTTAGAAAGTCGAATTTTAATAAATCAGTTCTTTGAAAAATCTGAAAATTCTTTTGAGGATGAGTGGCTTTTTCTCAAAAATATGCAAGTGCTCTTCTATTCCACTATATACAAATGTTTGTGTCTAGAGTCTTGTCTAGAACCCCTATAGTGGTCTGTCGGAAAAAAGACCGGACTTGAGAAAATTAAATTTTAAAAATTCGGCTTTCTCAAAAATCTGAAAATTCTTGGGAGGATATATACAAATGTTAGTGCCAAGGGTCTTGTCTAGGGTCTCTATAGTGGCATGTCTGAAAAAATCATCGGATTTGAGAAAATTGCATTTTTAGAAATGGCCTTTTTGAAAAATCTGAAAATTCTTAGGTGGATGAGTGGCTATTTCTCAAAAATAAGAAAGTGCTCTCCTAAACCACTGTATACAAATGTTTATACCATGGGTTTTGTCTAGAGCTCCTATAATAGTATGGCTGGAATAATCACCGGATTTGAGAAAATAGAATCTTAAAAAATCTGAAAATTCTTGGGAGGATGAGTGGCTATTTCTCTAAAATAACGAAGTGCTCCCCTATACCACTATATGCAAATGTTTGTGCCAAGGGTCTTGTCTAAAGCCCCTTTAGTGTTGTCTGGAAAGAGCATCGGATTTGAGAAAGTCGAATTTTAAAGAATCGCCTTTTTGAAAAATCTGAAAATTCTTTGGATTCCTCTAAGATATGGAAGTACTCCTCTATACTACTATATACAAATGTTTTGCCTAGAGCCATTATAATAGTATGTCTGGAAAAAGCACTGGATTTGAGAAAATCGAAATTTAAAAAATCGCTGTTTTGAAAAATCTGAAAATTCTCGGTCGGATGAGTGGCTATTTCTCTAAAATGTGAAAGTGCTCCCCTATACCACTATATATTTTGATGCATAGGTTTTGTCTGGAAAAATCATCGGATTTGAGAAAATGGAATTTTAAAAAATCGCATTTATGAAAAATCTGAAAGTTCATGAGGGATGAGTAGCTATATATAAAAAAAATATGGAAGTTCTCCCCTCTATCACTATATACAAATGTTTGTGCCATTGGTCTTTTCTAGAGCCCCTATAGTGGTAAGTCTGAAAAAATCTCCGGATTTGAGAAAATCGAATTTTAAAAAATCACCTTTTTGCAAAACCGAAAAATTCTTGGGAGAATGAGTGGTTATTTGCTCCCCAATACCATTATATACAAATGTTTGTGCCAGGAGTCCTGTCTAGAGCACCTTTATGTCTGGAAAAATCAATGGATTTGAGAAAATGGTATTTAAAAAATATCCCCTTTGTGAATAATCTGAAAACTCTTGGGAGGATGGGTGGCTGCTTTTCAAAAATATGGAAGTGCTCCGCTATACCACTGTATACTAATGACTGGCTATTCCTCTAAAATACGAAATCCTCGCCTATGCCACTACAACACAAATGTTTGTGCCAACGGTTTT
This sequence comes from Wohlfahrtia magnifica, assembly GCA_023159175.1. Taxonomy (NCBI): domain Eukaryota; kingdom Metazoa; phylum Arthropoda; class Insecta; order Diptera; family Sarcophagidae; genus Wohlfahrtia; species Wohlfahrtia magnifica. The sequence continues at coordinate 177,888 of JAKWBJ010000293.1, forward strand.
GTCAAGAGCCCCTAAGTGGTACGTCTGGAAAAATCACCGGATATCGAATTTTAAAAAATCGTCTTTTTGAAAGTCTGAAAACTCTTAGGATGTGAGTGGCTATTTCTCTAAAATGTGGAAGTGCTCCCCTATACCACTATATACAAATATTTGCGCCAAGGGTCTTATCTGGAGCCCATTTAGTGATATGTCTCGAAAAATCACTGGATTTGAGAAAATGGCATTTAAAAAATAACCCTTTTTTGAATAATCTGAAAATTCTTGTGAAGAGTAAGAGTCTGCGTTTCAAAAATATAGAAGTGCTCTGCGATACCACTGTATACAAATGAAAAATTACCTGCGGGCTATTTTTTAACAAACTTGCCTTTATAAAAGTTGGAAGGAGGTGAACGCAGAAACCAACATTATAAAGGAAAGCTTGTCACTATATATGTTTGATAAGCAAATATAGTGTAGAGTAATGAGTGGGGAAGAGAGAAAAAATATTAGATTTTTTTTTACCTTTCTATGTAAAATATAGGGATATTTACCTTGAGCGTGAGTGATTGCCAATGAAAAGAGGTATGATTTTCAAATTCAATATAGGTAACACTTTTATTTATTCTAGATTTAATTATAGATTGCAGTAGGTTTAAGTAGATTTAATTTAACAAATAATAATTTAGATTGTATGTTATGTGTTTTGAATTTATATTTGAGTATGTTACGCATAAAAAGAAAAGGTAATATTGTACAATTACAACAACTAACTGTAAATTGACATTTGGAAATTCCAATAAATACTCTACACTAAATTTGGGACTTGGTAGTTAACAGTTTCATTACAAAATTTATTTCATAGTTAATAATTTTATTTAATACATAACAAAATGATTATAGTCCAAATGAAATTGGACACAAATGTTCGTGCCAAGGATCTTGCCTAGATTGCCTATAGTGGTGTCCGGAAAAATCGCCTTTTTGAAAAATCTGAAAATTCTTGGATGGACGAGTAGCTATTTACCAAAAATATGAAAGTGCTACCCTCTATCACCATATAGAAATGTTTGTGCCAAGAGTCTCGTCTAGAGCCCCTATATGTCTGGAAAAATCACCGGATTTGAGAAAATCGAGTTTTAAAAAATCGCCTTTTTGAAAAACCTGAATATTCTTCAGACGATGAGTGACTACTTCTCTAAAGTATGGAATTGCTCCCCTATACCACTATATACAGATGTTTGTGCCAAGGGTCTTGTCTAAAACCACTTTTGTGTTGTCTGGAATGAGCATCGGATTTGATAAAGTCGAATTTTAAAGAATCGCTTTTTTGAAAAATCTGAAATTTCTTTGGATTCCTCTAAGATATGGAAGTACTCCTCTATACTATTATATACAAATGTTTTGTCTAGAGCCCCTATAATAGTATGTCTGGAAAAAACACCCTATAGTGGTATATCTGGAAGAATCACCGAATTTGAGAAAATCCAAATTTAAAAAATCGCCGTTTTGAAAAATCTGAAAATTCTTGGGAGGATCAGTGGCTATTTGTCAAAAATAGGGAAGTGCTCCCCTATAACACTATATACAAATTTTGATGTCTAGGTTTTGTCTGGAAAAATCATCAGATTTGAGAAAATGGAATTTTAAAAAATCGAAGTTTTGAAAAATCTGAAAATTCGTGAAGGATGAGTAGCTATTTATCAAAAATATGAAAGTTCTCCCCTCTACCACTATATACAAATGTTTGTGCCATTGGTCTTGTCTAGAGCCCCTTTAGTGGTAAGTCTGAAAAAATCTCCGGATTTGAGAAAATCGAATTTTAAAAAATCGCCTTATTGAAAAATTTGAAATTCGTGGGAGGATGAGTAGCTATTTTTCAAAAATATGGAAGTGCTCCCCTCTATCACTATATACAAATGTTTGTGCTAATGGTCTTGTCTAGAGCCCATATATTGGTACGTTTGAAAAAATCACCGGACTTGAGACAATGTAGTTTTAAAAATCGCCTTTTTGAAAAATCTGAAAATTCTTGGGAGGATGAGTAGCTATTTCTCAAAAATATGAAACTGTTCGCCTCCACTACTATATAAAAATGTTGGTGCCAATGATATTGTCCAGAGCGCCTTAGTGGTATGCCTGGAAAAATCACCGGATTCGAAAAATCGAATTTTAAAAAGTCGCCTTTTCGAAAAAACCCGAAAATTCTTGGTATAATGAGTGGTTATTTGCTCCTCTATACCATTATATACAAATGTTTGTGTAAAAGGTCTTGTCTAGATCCATATAGTGGTATGTCTGGAAAAAATCACCGGATTTGAGAAAATCGAAATATAAAAAATCGCCGTTTTGAAAAATCTGAAAATTCTTGGGAGGATCGCTGGCTATTTGTCAAAAATAGGGAAGTGCTCCCCTATACCACTATATACAAATTTTGATGCCTAGGTTTTGTCTGGAAAAATCATCGGAGTCGAGAAAATGGAATTTTAAAAAATCGCATTTTTGAAAAATCTGAAAATTCGTGAAGGATGAGTGGCTATTTATCAAAAATATGGAAGTTCTCCCCTCTATCACTATATACAACTGTTTGTGCCATTGGTCTTGTCTAGAGCCCCTTTTTGTTTGGAAAAATCACTGGATTTGAGAAAATGGTATTTAAAAAATATCCCCTTTGTGAATAATCTGAAAATTCTTGGGAGGATTAGTGGCTGCTTTTCAAAAATATGGAAGTGCTCCGCTATACCACTGTATACTAATGACTGGCTATTCCTCTAAAATATGAAACCCCTCGTCTATGCCACTATATACAAATGTTTGTGCCAACGATTTTGTCTAGAGCCACTAAGTGGTACTTCTGGAAAAATCACCGGATTTGAGAAAATCGAATTTTAAAAATCGTCTTTTTGAAAGTCTGAAAACTCTTAGGATGTGAGTGGCTATTTCTCTAAAATGTGGAAGTGCTCCCCTATACCACTATATACAAATATTTGCGCCAAGGGTATTATCTGTAGCCCATTTAGTGATGTGTCTTGAAAAATCACTGGATTTGAGAAAATGGCATTTAAAAAATAACCCTTTTTTGAATAATCTGAAAATTCTTGGGAAGAGTAAGAGTCTACAATTCAAAAATATGGAAGTGCTCTGCTATACCACTGTATACAAATGAAAAATTACCTGTGGGCTATTTTTTAACAAACTTCCCTTTATAAAAGTTGGAAGGAGGTGAACGCAAAAACCAATTTTATAAAGGAAAGCTTGTCACTTTATTTGTTTGGTAAGCAAATATAGTGTACGGTAATAAGTGGGGAAGAAAGAAAAGATATTAGATTTTTCTTGACCTTTCTATGTAAAATATAGGGATATTTACCTTGAGCGTGAGTGATTGCCAATGAAAAGAGGTATGATTTTCAAATTCAATATAGGTAATACTTTTATTTATTCTAGGGTAAATATTTAATTTAACGAGAGTAGTTTTAAGTATATATTTAGTAGTAGATTTAAGAATATTTTGAAGTAGGTTTAAGTAGATTTAATTTAACAAATAATAATTTAGATTTATGTTATGTGTTTTGAATTTATATTTTAGTAGGTATTTGTAATTGGCCCTCGTTCTCTTCGCTGTAATAATGTGTATGTGGTTGTATAAGTATATGATTTATGTTGTTCACTTGGTGGTTGAGAGGAGAGTGTTTTGTGCACACGATTAAGCATAAAAGGAAAAGGTAATATTGTAAAATCACAACAACTAATTGGAAATTGACATTTGAAAATTGCAATAAATACTCTACACTAAAGTTGGGACTTGGTAGTTAACAGTTACATTACAAAACTTATTTCGTAATTAATAATTTTATTTAATACATAAAAATATGATTATTGTACAAATAAAATTGGACACAAATGTTCGTGCCAAGGATCTTGTCTAGATTGCCTATAGTGGTATGTCCGGAAAAATCGCCTTTTTGAACAATCTGAATATTTTTGGGTGGACGAGTAGCTATATCCCCTCTATCACCATATAGAAATGTTTGTGCCACGAGTCTTGTCTAGAGCCCCTATATGTCTGGAAAAATCACCAGATTTGAGAAAATTGGATTTTAAAAAATCGCCTTTTTGAAAAATCTGAAATTCGTGGGAGGATGAGTAGCTATTTATCAAAAATATGGAAGTGCTCCCCTCTATCACTATATACAAATGTTTGTGCCAATGGTCTTGCCTTGAGGCCCTATAGTAGTATATCTGGAAAGATCAGCGGATTTGAGAAAAACGAAATTTGGATTTGAGAAAATTTAATTTAAAAAAATCGCCCTTTTGAAGAACCTGAAATTCGTGGTAGGATGAGTAGCTATTTTTCAAAAATATACAAATGTTTGTGCCAATGGTCTTGTCTGGAGCCCCTATAGTGGTAAGTCCTGTCTAGAGCCCATATATATGTCTGGAAAAATCACCGGATTTGAGAAAATCGACTTTTAAAAAATCGACTTTTTGAAAAATCTGAAAATTCTATGGAGGATGACTGAATATTCCTCTAAAATATGACTGAATATTCCTCTAAAATATGAAACTGTTCGTCTATACCACAATATACAAATGTTTGTGCCAACGGTTTTGTCTATAGCTACTAAGTGGTATGTCTGGAAAAATCACCGGATTTGAGAAAATTGAATTTTAAAAAATCGCCTTTTTGGAAAAATCTGAAATTCGTGGGATTATGAGTAGCTATTTATCAAAAATATGGAAGTGGTCCCCTCTATCACTATATATAAATGTTTGTGCCAATGGTCTTGTCTGGAGCCCCTATAGTAGTAAGTCTTGTCTAGAGCCCATATATGTCTGGAAAAATCACCGGATTTGTGAAAATCGAATTTTAAAAAATCGCCGTTTTGAAAAATCTGAAAATTCTTGGGAGGATCAGTGGCTATTTCTCAAAAATGTGAAATTGTTCCCTAAACAACTATATAAAAATGTTTGTGCCAAAGGTCTTGCCCAGAGCCCATATAGTTGTATGACTGGAAAATGACTGGACTTGGAAGAAAGGAATTTTAAAAAATCGCCTTTTTAAAAATCTGAATATTCTTCAGATGTTGAGTGACTACTTCTCTAAAGTATGGAATTGCTCTCCTATACCACTATATACAGATATTTGTGCCAAGGGTCGTGTCTAGAATCAATATAGTGGTATGTCTGAAAACAACACCGGATTTGAGAAAATCGAGTTTTAAAAATAGCTTTTTTGTAAAGTCTGAAAGGTCTTAGGATGTGAGTGGCTATTTCTCAAAAATATGGAAGTGGTCCGCTATACCTCTATATACAAAATTCTTGGGAGGATGAGTGGCTATTTCTCTAAAATATGGAAGTGCTCCCCTACACCATTATATCAAATGCTTGTGCCAAGGGTCTTATCCTGAGGCCCAGTAGTATATCTGAAAAAATCAGCGGATTTGAGAAAATCGAAATTTAAAAAATCGCCGTTTTGAAAAATCTGAAAAATCTTGGGAGGATCAGTGGCTATTTGTCAAAATTAGGGAAGTGCTCCCCTATACCACTATATACAAATTTTGATGCCTAGGTTTTGTCTGGAAAAATCACCGGATTTGAGAAAATGGTATTTTAAAAAATCGCCTTTTTGAAAAATCTGAAATTTCTTGGGAGGATGAGTGGCTATTTCTCTAAAATATGGAAGTGCTTCCCCTCTACGACTATATACAAATGTTTGTGCAAAGGTTCTTGTCTAGAGCCCCTTTATGTCTGGAAAAATCACTAGATTTTTCTGGAAAATTCACTGGATTCAAAAAATCGCTTTTTTGAAAAATCCGAAAATTCTTGGGAGAATGGGTGGTTATTTGCTTTCCTATACCATTATATACAAATGTTTGTGTAAAAGGTCTTGTCTAGAGCCCCAATATGTCTGGAAAAATCACCGGATTCGAGAAAATCGATTTGTGAAAAATCGCCTTTTTGAAAAATATGAAAATTCGTTGGAAGATAAGTGGCTTCAAAAATATGGAAGTGCTCCCCTGTACGACTATATACAAATGTTTGTGCCATTGGTATTGTCTAGAGCCCCTATAGTGGTAAATCTGAAAAAATCTCCGGATTTGGGAAAATCGAATTTTAAAAAATCACCTTTTTGAAAAGCCCGAAAATTCTTGGGAGAATGAGTGGTTATTTGGTCACCTATACCATTATATACAAATGTTTGTGCCAAGAGTCTTGTCTAGAGCCCCTTTATGTCTGGAAAAATCACTGGATTTGAGAAAATGGTATTTAAAAAATATCCCCTTTGTGAATAATCTGAAAATTCTTGGGAGGATTAGTGGCTGCTTTTCAAAAATATGGAATTGTTCCCTAAACCACTATATACAAATGTTTGTGCCAAGGGTCTTGCCCAGAGCCGAGTAGCTATTTATCAAAAATATGGAAGTGCTACCCTCTATCACCATATAGAAATGTATGTGCCAAGAGTCTCGTCTAGAGCCCCTATATGTCTGGAAAAATCAGCGGATTTGAGAAAATCGAAATTTAAAAAATCGCCGTTTTGAAAAATCTGAAAATTCTTGGGAGGATGAGTGGCTATTTCTCTAAAATATGGAAGTGCTTCCCCTCTACGACTACATAAAAATGTTTGTGCAAAGGTTCTTGTCTAGAGCTCCTTTATGTCTGGAAAAATCACTAGATTTGTCTGGAAAATTCACTGGATTCAAAAAATCGCTTTTTTGAAAAATCCGAAAATTCTTGGGAGAATGGGTGGTTATTTGCTTCCATATACCATTATATACAAATGTTTGTGCCAAGAGTCTTGTCTAGAGCCCCTTTATGTCTGGAAAAATCACTGGATTTGAGAAAATGGTATTTAAAAAATATCCCCTTTGTGAATAATCTGAAAATTCTTGGGAGGATTAGTGGCTGCTTTTCAAAAATATGGAAGTGCTCCGCTATACCACTGTATACTAATGACTGGCTATTCCTCTAAAATATGAAACCCCTCGTCTATGCCACTATATAAAAATGTTTGTGCCAACGATTTTGTCTAGAGCCACTAAGTGGTATGTCTGGAGAAATCACCGGATTTAAGAAAATTTAATTTTAAAAAATCGCCTTTTTGAAAAATCTGAAATTCGTGGGAGGATGAGTAGCTATTTATCAAAAATATAGAAGTGCTTCCCTCTATCACTATATACAAATGTTTGTGCCAATGGTCTTGTCTGGAGCCCCTATAGTGGTAAGTCTTGTCTAGAGCCCCTTTATGTCTGGAAAAATCACCGGAAATGAGAAAATCGAATTTTAAAACATCGCCTTTTTGTAAAGTCTGAAAACTCTTAGGATGTGAGTGGCTATTTATCAAAAATATGGAGGTGCTCCCTATACCACTGTATACAAATATTTGCGCCAAGGGTCTTATCTGGAGCGCATTTAGTGATCTGTCTCGAAAAATCACTGGATTTGAGAAAACTGAATTTAAAAAATCGCCTTTTTGAAAAATCTGAATATCCTTGAGACGATGAGTGACTATTTCTCTAAAATGTGGAAGTGCTCCCCTATATTACTATATACAAATGTTTGTGTCTAAGGTCTTGTCTAAAAAAATTCGGCTTTTAAAAATTCGGCTTCTTCAAAAATCTGAAAATTCTTGGGAGGATATATACAAATGTTAGTGCCAAGGGTCTTGTCTAGAGTCTCTATAGTGGCATGTCTGAAAAGATCATCGGATTTGAGAAAATTGCATTTTAAGAAATCGCCTTTTTGAAAAATCTGAAAATTCTTAGGTGGATGAGTGGATGTTTCTCAAAAATATGAAAGTGCTCTCCTGAACTACTGTATACATATGTTTATACCATGGGTTTTGTCTAGAGCTCCTATAGTAGTATGTCTGGAATAATCACCGAATTTGAGAAAATAGAATTTTAAAAAATCGCCGTTTCGAAAAATCTGAAAATTCTTGGGAGGATCGGTGGCTATTTCTCAAAATTGTGGAATTGTTCCCTACACCACTATATACAATTGTTTGTGCCAAGGGTCTTGCCCAGAGCCCATATAGTGGTATGCCTGGAAAATGACTGGACTTGGAAGAATGGAATTTTAAAAAATCGCCTTTTGAAAAACCTGAATATTCTTCAGACGATGAGTGACTACTTCTCTAAAGTATGGAATTGCTCCCCTATACCACTATATACAGATGTTTGTGCCAAGGGTTTTGTCTAAAGCCGCTTTAGTGTTGTCTGGAAAGAGCATCGGATTTGAGAAAGTCGAATTTTAAAGAATCGCTTTTTTGAAAAATCTGAAATTTCTTTGGATTCCTCTATGATATGGAAGTACTCCTCTATACTACTATATACAAATGTTTTGTCTAGAGCCCCTATAATAGTATGTCTGGAAAAAACACCGGATTTAAGAAAATCGAATTTTAAAAAATCGTCGCTTTGAAAATTCTGAAAATTCTTGGGAGGATCAGTGGCTATTTGTCAAAAATGGGGAATTGCTCCCCTATACCACTATATATAAATGTTTGTGCCATTGGTCTTGTCTAGAGCCCCTATAGGGGTAAGTCTGGAAAAATCTCCGGATTTGAGAAAATCGAATTTTAAAAAATCGCCTTTTTGAAAAATCTGAAATTCGTGGGAGGATGAGTAGCTATTTATCAAAAATATGGAAGTGCTCCCCTTTATCACTATATACAAATGTTTGTGCCAATGGTCTTGTCTAGAGCCCATATAATGGTACGTTTGAAAAAATCACCGGACTTGAGACAATGTAATTTTAAAAATCGCCATTTTGAAAAATCTGAAAATTCTTGGGCGGAAGTGTGGCTATTTCTCTGAAATGTGGAAGTGCTCCCCTATACCATTAGAAACAAAATTCTTGGGAGGATGAGTGGCTATTTCTCTAAAATATGGAAGTGCTCCCCTACACCACTATATCAAATGCTTGTGCCAAGGGTCTTATCCTGAGGCCCAGTAGTATATCTGGAAAAATCAGCGGATTTGAGAAAATCGAAATTTAAAAAATCGAAGTTTTGAAAAATCTGAAAAGTCTTGGGAGGATCAGTGGCTATTTGTCAAAATTAGGGAAGTACTCCCCCATACCATTATATACAAATTTTGATTCCTAGGTTTTGTCTGGAAAAATCACCGGGTTTGAGAAAATGGTATTTTAAAAAATCGCCTTTTTGAGAAATCTGAAATTTCTTGGGAGGATGAGTGGCTACTTCTCTAAAATATGAAAGTGCTTCCCCTCTACGACTATATACAAATGTTTGTGCCAAGGGTCTTTTCTAGAGCCCCTTTATGTCTGGAAAAATCACTAGAATTATCCGGAAAAGTCACTAGATTTGTCTGGAAGTCACTGGATTCAAAAAATCGCTTTCTTGAAAAATCGGAAAATTCTTGGGAGAATGGGTGGTTATTTGCTTCCCTATACCATTATATACAAATGTTTGTGTAAAAGGTCTTGTCTAGAGCCCCTATATGTCTGGAAAAATCACCGGATTCGAGAAAATCGATTTTTGAAAAATCGCCTTTTTGAAAAATCTGAAAATTCGTGGGAAGATGAGTGGCTTCAAAAATATGGAAGTGCTTCCCCTCTACGACTATATACAAATGTTTGTGCAAAGGTTCTTGTCTAGAGCTCCTTTATGTCTGAAAAAATTATTAGATTTGAAAAAATGGCATTTAAAAAATATCCACTTTGTGAATAGTCTGAAAATTCTTGGGAGGATGAGTGGCTGCTTTTCAAAAATATGGAAGTGCTACACTATACCACTGTATACTAATGACTGGCTATTCCTCCAAAATACGAAACTCCTCGTCTATGCCACTATATACAAATGTTTGTGCCAAAGGTTTTGTCTAGAGCCCCTGAGTGGTACGTCAGGAAAAATCACCGGATTTGAGAAAATCGAATTTTAAAAAATCGTCTTTTTGAAAGTCTGAAAACTCTTAGAATGTGAGTGGCTATTTCTCTAAAATGTGGAAGTGCTCCCCTATACCACTATATACAAATATTTGCGCCAAGGGTCTTATCTGGAGCCCATTTAGTGATATGTCTCGAAAAATCACTGGATTTGAGAAAATGGCATTTAAAAAATAACGCTTTTTTGAATAATCTGAAAATTCTTGGGAAGAGTAAGAGTCTGCGTTTCAAAAATATAGAAGTGCTCTGCGATACCACTGTATACAAATGAAAAATTACCTGCGGGCTATTTTTTAACAAACTTCTCTTTATAAAAGTTGGAAGGAGGTGAACGCAGAAACCAACATTATAAAGGAAAGCGTGTCACTATATATGTTTGATAAGCAAATATAGTGTAGGGTAATGAGTGGGGAAGAGAGAAAAAATATTAGATTTTTTTTACCTTTCTATGTAAAATATAGGGATATTTACCTTGAGCGTGAGTGATTGCCAATGAAAAGAGGTATGATTTTCAAATTCAATATAGGTAACACTTTTATTTATTCTAGGGTAAATATTTAATTTAACAAGAGTAGTAGTATTTAGTAGTAGATTTAAGAATAGATTGAAGTAGGTTTAAATAGATTTAATTTAATAAATAATAATTTAGATTGTATGTTATGTGTTTTGAATTTATATTTTAGTATGTATTTGTAATTGGTCCTCGTTCTCTTCGTTGTAATAATGTGTATGTGGTTGTATAAGTATATGATTTATGTTGTTCACTTGGTGGTTGAGAGGAGAGTGTTTTGTGCACACGATTAAGCATAAAAGGAAAAGGTAATATTGTAAAATTACAACAACTAATTGCAAATTGACATTTGGAAATTCCAATAAATACTCTACACTAAATTTGGGACTTGGTAGTTAACAGTTACATTACAAAATTTCTTTCATAGTTAATAATTTTATTTAATACATAACAAAATGATTATAGTCCAAATGAAATTGGACACAAATGTTCGTGCCAAGGATCTTGCCTAGATTACCTATAGTGGTGTCCGGAAAAATCGCCTTTTTGAAAAATCTGAAAATTCCTGGATGGACGAATAGCTGTTTATCAAAAATATGGAAGTGCTACCCTCTATCACCATATAGAAATGTTTGTGCCAAGAGTCTCGTCTAGAGCCCCTATATGTCTGGAAAAATCACCGGATTTGAGAAAATCGAGTTTTAAAAAATCGCCTTTTTGAAAAACCTGAATATTCTTCAGACGATGAGTGACTACTTCTCTAAAGTATGGAATTGCTCCCCTATACCACTATATACAGATGCTTGTGCCAAGGGTCTTGTCTAAAACCACTTTAGTGCTGTCTGGAAAGAGCATCGGATTTGATAAAGTCGAATTTTAAAGAATCGCTTTTTTGAAAAATCTGAAATTTCTTTGGATTCCTCTAAGATATGGAAGTACTCCTCTATACTACTATATACAAATGTTTTGTCTAGAGCCCCTATAATAGTTTGTCTGGAAAAACACCCTATAGTGGTATATCTGGAAGAATCACCGAATTTGAGAAAAACCAAATTTAAAAAATCGCCGTTTTGAAAAACTGAAAATTCTTGGGGGGATCAGTGGCTATTTGTCAAAAATAGGGAAGTGCTCCCCTATAACACTATATACAAATTTTGATGTCTAGGTTTTGTCTGGAAAAATCATCAGATTTGAGAAAATGGAATTTTAAAAAATCGAAGTTTTGAAAAATCTCAAAATTCGTGAAGGATGAGTAGCTATTTATCAAAAATATGGAAGTGCTCCCCTCTATCACTATATACAAATGTTTGTGCTAATGGTCTTGTCTAGAGCCCATATAATGGTACGTTTGAAAAAATCACCGGACTTGAGACAATGTAGTTTTAAAAATCGCCTTTTTGAAAAATCTGAAAATTCTTGGGCGGAAGAGTGGCTATTTCTCTGAAATGTGTAAGTGCTCCCCTATACCACTAGAAACAAAATTCTTGGGAGGATGGGTGGCTATTTCTCTAAAATATGGAAGTGCTCCCCTACACCATTATATCAAATGCTTGTGCCAAGGGTCTTATCCTGAGGCCCAGTAGTATATCTGAAAAAATCAGCGGATTTGAGAAAATCGAAATTTAAAAAATCGCCGTTTTGAAAAATCTGAAAAATCTTGGGAGGATCAGTGGCTATTTGTCAAAATTAGGGAAGTGCTCCCCTATACCACTATATACAAATTTTGATGCCTAGGTTTTGTCTGGAAAAATCACCGGATTTGAGAAAATGGTATTTTAAAAAATCGCCTTTTTGAAAAATCTGAAATTTCTTGGGAGGATGAGTGGCTATTTCTCTAAAATATGGAAGTGCTTCCCCTCTACGACCATATATAAATGTTTTTGCAAAGGTTCTTGTCTAGAGCTCCTTTATGTCTGGAAAAATCACTAGATTTGTCTGGAAAATTCACTGGATTCAAAAAATCGCTTTTTTGAAAAATCCGAAATTTCTTTGGATTCCTCTAAGATATGGAAGTACTCCTCTATACTACTATATACAAATGTTTTGTCTAGAGCCCCTATAATAGTATGTCTGGAAAAAACACCCTATAGTGGTATATCTGGAAGAATCACCGAATTTGAGAAAATCCAAATTTAAAAAATCGCCGTTTTGAAAAATCTGAAAATTCTTGGGAGGATCAGTGGCTATTTGTCAAAAATAGGGAAGTGCTCCCCTATAACACTATATACAAATTTTGATGTTTAGGTTTTGTCTGGAAAAATCATCAGAGAAAATGGAATTTTAAAAAATCGAAGTTTTGAAAAATCTGAAAATTTGTGAAGGATGAGTAGCTATTTATCAAAAATATTGAAGTTCTCCCCTCTATCACTTTATACAAATGTTTGTGCCATTGGCCTTGTCTAGAGCCCCTTTAGTGGTAAGTCTGAAAAAATCTCCGGATTTAAGAAAATCGAATTTTAAAAAATCGCCTTATTGAAAAATCTGAAATTCGTGGGAGGATGAGTAGCTATTTATCAAAAATATGGAAGTGCTCCCCTCTATCACTATATACAAATGTTTGTGCCAATGGTCTTGCCTTGAGGCCCTATAGTAGTATATCTGGAAAGATCAGCGGATTTGAGAAAAACGAAATTTGGATTTGAGAAAATTTAATTTAAAAAAATCGCCCTTTTGAAGAACCTGAAATTCGTGGGAGGATGAGTAGCTATTTTTCAAAAATATGGAAGTGCTCCCCTCTATCACTATATACAAATGTTTGTGCTAATGGTCTTGTCTAGAGCCCATATATTGGTACGTTTGAAAAAATCACCGGACTTGAGACAATGTAGTTTTAAAAATCGCCTTTTTGAAAAATTTGAAAATTCTTGGGAGGATGAGTAGCTATTTCTCAAAAATATGAAACTGTTCGCCTCCACTACTATATAAAAATGTTGGTGCCAATGATATTGTCCAGAGCTCCTTAGTGGTATGCCTGGAAAAATCACCGGATTCGAAAAATCGAATTTTAAAAAGTCGCCTTTTCGAAAAAACCCGAAAATTCTTGGTATAATGAGTGGTTATTTGCTCCTCTATACCATTATATACAAATGTTTGTGTAAAAGGTCTTGTCTAGATCCATATAGTGGTATGTCTGGAAAAAATCACCGGATTTGAGAAAATCGAAATATAAAAAATCGCCGTTTTGAAAAATCTGAAAATTCTTGGGAGGATCGCTGGCTATTTGTCAAAAATAAGGAAGTGCTCCCCTATACCACTATATACAAATTTTGATGCCTAGGTTTTGTCTGGAAAAATCATCGGAGTCGAGAAAATGGAATTTTAAAAAATCGCATTTTTGAAAAATCTGAAAATTCGTGAAGGATGAGTGGCTATTTATCAAAAATATGGAAGTTCTCCCCTCTATCACTATATACAAATGTTTGTGCCATTGGTCTTGTCTAGAGCCCCTTTTTGTTTGGAAAAATCACTGGATTTGAGAAAATGGTATTTAAAAAATATCCCCTTTGTGAATAATCTGAAAATTCTTGGGAGGATTAGTGGCTGCTTTTCAAAAATATGGAAGTGCTCCGCTATACCACTGTATACTAATGACTGGCTATTCCTCTAAAATATGAAACCCCTCGTCTATGCCACTATATACAAATGTTTGTGCCAACGATTTTGTCTAGAGCCACTAAGTGGTACTTCTGGAAAAATCACCGGATTTGAGAAAATCGAATTTTAAAAATCGTCTTTTTGAAAGTCTGAAAACTCTTAGGATGTGAGTGGCTATTTCTCTAAAATGTGGAAGTGCTCCCCTATACCACTATATACAAATATTTGCGCCAAGGGTATTATCTGTAGCCCATTTAGTGATGTGTCTTGAAAAATCACTGGATTTGAGAAAATGGCATTTAAAAAATAACCCTTTTTTGAATAATCTGAAAATTCTTGGGAAGAGTAAGAGTCTACAATTCAAAAATATGGAAGTGCTCTGCTATACCACTGTATACAAATGAAAAATTACCTGTGGGCTATTTTTTAACAAACTTCCCTTTATAAAAGTTGGAAGGAGGTGAACGCAAAAACCAATTTTATAAAGGAAAGCTTGTCACTTTATTTGTTTGGTAAGCAAATATAGTGTACGGTAATAAGTGGGGAAGAAAGAAAAGATATTAGATTTTTCTTGACCTTTCTATGTAAAATATAGGGATATTTACCTTGAGCGTGAGTGATTGCCAATGAAAAGAGGTATGATTTTCAAATTCAATATAGGTAATACTTTTATTTATTCTAGGGTAAATATTTAATTTAACGAGAGTAGTTTTAAGTATATATTTAGTAGTAGATTTAAGAATATTTTGAAGTAGGTTTAAGTAGATTTAATTTAACAAATAATAATTTAGATTTATGTTATGTGTTTTGAATTTATATTTTAGTAGGTATTTGTAATTGGCCCTCGTTCTCTTCGCTGTAATAATGTGTATGTGGTTGTATAAGTATATGATTTATGTTGTTCACTTGGTGGTTGAGAGGAGAGTGTTTTGTGCACACGATTAAGCATAAAAGGAAAAGGTAATATTGTAAAATCACAACAACTAATTGAAAATTGACATTTGAAAATTGCAATAAATACTCTACACTAAAGTTGGGACTTGGTAGTTAACAGTTACATTACAAAACTTATTTCGTAATTAATAATTTTATTTAATACATAAAAATATGATTATTGTACAAATAAAATTGGACACAAATGTTCGTGCCAAGGATCTTGTCTAGATTGCCTATAGTGGTATGTCCGGAAAAATCGCCTTTTTGAACAATCTGAATATTTTTGGGTGGACGAGTAGCTATATCCCCTCTATCACCATATAGAAATGTTTGTGCCACGAGTCTTGTCTAGAGCCCCTATATGTCTGGAAAAATCACCAGATTTGAGAAAATTGGATTTTAAAAAATCGCCTTTTTGAAAAATCTGAAATTCGTGGGAGGATGAGTAGCTATTTATCAAAAATATGGAAGTGCTCCCCTCTATCACTATATACAAATGTTTGTGCCAATGGTCTTGCCTTGAGGCCCTATAGTAGTATATCTGGAAAGATCAGCGGATTTGAGAAAAACGAAATTTGGATTTGAGAAAATTTAATTTAAAAAAATCGCCCTTTTGAAGAACCTGAAATTCGTGGTAGGATGAGTAGCTATTTTTCAAAAATATACAAATGTTTGTGCCAATGGTCTTGTCTGGAGCCCCTATAGTGGTAAGTCCTGTCTAGAGCCCATATATATGTCTGGAAAAATCACCGGATTTGAGAAAATCGACTTTTAAAAAATCGACTTTTTGAAAAATCTGAAAATTCTATGGAGGATGACTGAATATTCCTCTAAAATATGACTGAATATTCCTCTAAAATATGAAACTGTTCGTCTATACCACAATATACAAATGTTTGTGCCAACGGTTTTGTCTATAGCTACTAAGTGGTATGTCTGGAAAAATCACCGGATTTGAGAAAATTGAATTTTAAAAAATCGCCTTTTTGGAAAAATCTGAAATTCGTGGGATTATGAGTAGCTATTTATCAAAAATATGGAAGTGGTCCCCTCTATCACTATATATAAATGTTTGTGCCAATGGTCTTGTCTGGAGCCCCTATAGTAGTAAGTCTTGTCTAGAGCCCATATATGTCTGGAAAAATCACCGGATTTGTGAAAATCGAATTTTAAAAAATCGCCGTTTTGAAAAATCTGAAAATTCTTGGGAGGATCAGTGGCTATTTCTCAAAAATGTGAAATTGTTCCCTAAACAACTATATAAAAATGTTTGTGCCAAAGGTCTTGCCCAGAGCCCATATAGTTGTATGACTGGAAAATGACTGGACTTGGAAGAAAGGAATTTTAAAAAATCGCCTTTTTAAAAATCTGAATATTCTTCAGATGTTGAGTGACTACTTCTCTAAAGTATGGAATTGCTCTCCTATACCACTATATACAGATATTTGTGCCAAGGGTCGTGTCTAGAATCAATATAGTGGTATGTCTGAAAACAACACCGGATTTGAGAAAATCGAGTTTTAAAAATAGCTTTTTTGTAAAGTCTGAAAGGTCTTAGGATGTGAGTGGCTATTTCTCAAAAATATGGAAGTGGTCCGCTATACCTCTATATACAAAATTCTTGGGAGGATGAGTGGCTATTTCTCTAAAATATGGAAGTGCTCCCCTACACCATTATATCAAATGCTTGTGCCAAGGGTCTTATCCTGAGGCCCAGTAGTATATCTGAAAAAATCAGCGGATTTGAGAAAATCGAAATTTAAAAAATCGCCGTTTTGAAAAATCTGAAAAATCTTGGGAGGATCAGTGGCTATTTGTCAAAATTAGGGAAGTGCTCCCCTATACCACTATATACAAATTTTGATGCCTAGGTTTTGTCTGGAAAAATCACCGGATTTGAGAAAATGGTGTTTTAAAAAATCGCCTTTTTGAAAAATCTGAAATTTCTTGGGAGGATGAGTGGCTATTTCTCTAAAATATGGAAGTGCTTCCCCTCTACGACTATATACAAATGTTTGTGCAAAGGTTCTTGTCTAGAGCCCCTTTATGTCTGGAAAAATCACTAGATTTTTCTGGAAAATTCACTGGATTCAAAAAATCGCTTTTTTGAAAAATCCGAAAATTCTTGGGAGAATGGGTGGTTATTTGCTTTCCTATACCATTATATACAAATGTTTGTGTAAAAGGTCTTGTCTAGAGCCCCAATATGTCTGGAAAAATCACCGGATTTGAGAAAATCGAAATATAAAAAATCGCCTTTTTGAAAAATCTGAAAATTCGTGGGAAGATGAGTGGCTTCAAAAATATGGAAGTGCTCCCCTGTACGACTATATACAAATGTTTGTGCCAAGAGTCTTGTCTAGAGCCCCTTTATGTCTGGAAAAATTACTAGATTTGAAAAAATGGCATTTAAAATATATCCACTTTGTGAATAGTCTGAAAATTCTTGGGAGGATGAGTGGCTGCTTTTCAAAAATATGGAAGTGCTCCGCTATACCTCTGTATACTAATGACTGGCTCTTCCTCCAAAATACGAAACTCCTCGTCTATGCCACTATATACAAATGTTTGTGCCAAAGGTTTTGTCTAGAGCCCCTGAGTGGTACGTCTGGAAAAATCACCGGATATCGAATTTTAAAAAATCGTCTTTTTGAAAGTCTGCAAACTCTTAGAATGTGAGTGGCTATTTCTCTGAAATGTGGAAGTGCTCCCCTATACCACTATATACAAATATTTGCGCCAAGGGTCTTATCTGGAGCGCATTTAGTGATCTGTCTCGAAAAATCACTGGATTTGAGAAAACTGAATTTAAAAAATCGCTTTTTTGAAAAATCTGAATATCCTTGAGACGATGAGTGACTACTTTTCTAAAATGTGGAAGTGCTCCCCTATATTACTATATACAAATGTTTGTGTCTAGGGTCTTGTCTAGAACCCCTATAGATGTATGTCCGAAAAGATGACCGGACTTGAGAAAATCAAATTTTAAAAATTCGGCTTCTTCAAAAATCTGAAAATTCTTGGGAGGATATATACAAATGTTAGTGCCAAGGGTCTTGTCTAGAGTCTCTATAGTGGCATGTCTGAAAAGATCATCGGATTTGAGAAAATTGCATTTTAAGAAATCGCCTTTTTGAAAAATCTGAAAATTCTTAGGTGGATGAGTGGATGTTTCTCAAAAATATGAAAGTGCTCTCTTGAACTACTGTATACATATGTTTATACCATGGGTTTTGTCTAGAGCTCCTATAGTAGTATGTCTGGAATAATCACCGAATTTGAGAAAATAGAATTTTAAAAAATCGCCGTTTTGAAAAATCTGAAAATTCTTGGGAGGATCAGTGGCTATTTCTCAAAAATGTGGAATTGTTCCCTACACCACTATATACAAATGTTTGTGCCAAGGGTCTTGCCCAGAGCCCATATAGTGGTATGCCTGGAAAATGACTGGACTTGGAAGAATGGAATTTAAAAAAATCGCCTTTTGAAAAACCTGAATATTCTTCAGACGATGAGTGACTACTTCTCTAAAGTATGGAATTGCTCCCCTATACCACTATATACAGATGTTTGTGCCAAGGGTTTTGTCTAAAGCCGCTTTAGTGTTGTCTGGAAAGAGCATCGGATTTGAGAAAGTCGAATTTTAAAGAATCGCTTTTTTGAAAAATCTGAAATTTCTTTGGATTCCTCTATGATATGGAAGTACTCCTCTATACTACTATATACAAATGTTTTGTCTAGAGCCCCTATAATAGTATGTCTGGAAAAAACACCGGATTTAAGAAAATCGAATTTTAAAAAATCGTCGCTTTGAAAATTCTGAAAATTCTTGGGAGGATCAGTGGCTATTTGTCAAAAATGGGGAATTGCTCCCCTATACCACTATATATAAATGTTTGTGCCATTGGTCTTGTCTAGAGCCCCTATAGGGGTAAGTCTGGAAAAATCTCCGGATTTGAGAAAATCGAATTTTAAAAAATCGCCTTTTTGAAAAATCTGAAATTCGTGGGAGGATGAGTAGCTATTTATCAAAAATATGGAAGTGCTCCCCTTTATCACTATATACAAATGTTTGTGCCAATGGTCTTGTCTAGAGCCCATATAATGGTACGTTTGAAAAAATCACCGGACTTGAGACAATGTAATTTTAAAAATCGCCATTTTGAAAAATCTGAAAATTCTTGGGCGGAAGTGTGGCTATTTCTCTGAAATGTGGAAGTGCTCCCCTATACCATTAGAAACAAAATTCTTGGGAGGATGAGTGGCTATTTCTCTAAAATATGGAAGTGCTCCCCTACACCACTATATCAAATGCTTGTGCCAAGGGTCTTATCCTGAGGCCCAGTAGTATATCTGGAAAAAACAGCGGATTTGAGAAAATCGAAATTTAAAAAATCGAAGTTTTGAAAAATCTGAAAAGTCTTGGGAGGATCAGTGGCTATTTGTCAAAATTAGGGAAGTACTCCCCCATACCATTATATACAAATTTTGATTCCTAGGTTTTGTCTGGAAAAATCACCGGGTTTGAGAAAATGGTATTTTAAAAAATCGCCTTTTTGAGAAATCTGAAATTTCTTGGGAGGATGAGTGGCTACTTCTCTAAAATATGAAAGTGCTTCCCCTCTACGACTATATACAAATGTTTGTGCAAAGGTTCTTGTCTAGAGCTCCTTTATGTCTGAAAAAATTATTAGATTTGAAAAAATGGCATTTAAAAAATATCCACTTTGTGAATAGTCTGAAAATTCTTGGGAGGATGAGTGGCTGCTTTTCAAAAACATGGAAGTGCTACGCTATACCACTGTATACTAATGACTGGCTATTCCTCCAAAATACGAAACTCCTCGTCTATGCCACTATATACAAATGTTTGTGCCAAAAGTTTTGTCTAGAGCCCCTGAGTGGTACGTCAGGAAAAATCACCGGATTTGAGAAAATCGAATTTTAAAAAATCGTCTTTTTGAAAGTCTGAAAACTCTTAGAATGTGAGTGGCTATTTCTCTAAAATGTGGAAGTGCTCCCCTATACCACTATATACAAATATTTGCGCCAAGGGTCTTATCTGGAGCCCATTTAGTGATATGTCTCGAAAAATCACTGGATTTGAGAAAATGGCATTTAAAAAATAACGCTTTTTTGAATAATCTGAAAATTCTTGGGAAGAGTAAGAGTCTGCGTTTCAAAAATATAGAAGTGCTCTGCGATACCACTGTATACAAATGAAAAATTACCTGCGGGCTATTTTTTAACAAACTTCCCTTTATAAAAGTTGGAAGGAGGTGAACGCAGAAACCAACATTATAAAGGAAAGCTTGTCACTATATATGTTTGATAAGCAAATATAGTGTAGGGTAATGAGTGGGGAAGAGAGAAAAAATATTAGATTTTTTTACCTTTCTATGTAAAATATAGGGATATTTACCTTGAGCGTGAGTGATTGCCAATGAAAAGAGGTATGATTTTCAAATTCAATATAGGTAACACTTTTATTTATTCTAGGGTAAATATTTAATTTAACAAGAGTAGTAGTATTTAGTAGTAGATTTAAGAATAGATTGAAGTAGGTTTAAATAGATTTAATTTAATAAATAATAATTTAGATTGTATGTTATGTGTTTTGAATTTATATTTTAGTATGTATTTGTAATTGGTCCTCGTTCTCTTCGTTGTAATAATGTGTATGTGGTTGTATAAGTATATGATTTATGTTGTTCACTTGGTGGTTGAGAGGAGAGTGTTTTGTGCACACGATTAAGCATAAAAGGAAAAGGTAATATTGTAAAATTACAACAACTAATTGCAAATTGACATTTGGAAATTCCAATAAATACTCTACACTAAATTTGGGACTTGGTAGTTAACAGTTACATTACAAAATTTCTTTCATAGTTAATAATTTTATTTAATACATAACAAAATGATTATAGTCCAAATGAAATTGGACACAAATGTTCGTGCCAAGGATCTTGCCTAGATTACCTATAGTGGTGTCCGGAAAAATCGCCTTTTTGAAAAATCTGAAAATTCCTGGATGGACGAATAGCTGTTTATCAAAAATATGGAAGTGCTACCCTCTATCACCATATAGAAATGTTTGTGCCAAGAGTCTCGTCTAGAGCCCCTATATGTCTGGAAAAATCACCGGATTTGAGAAAATCGAGTTTTAAAAAATCGCCTTTTTGAAAAACCTGAATATTCTTCAGACGATGAGTGACTACTTCTCTAAAGTATGAAATTGCTCCCCTATACCACTATATACAGATGCTTGTGCCAAGGGTCTGGTCTAAAACCACTTTAGTGCTGTCTGGAAAGAGCATCGGATTTGATAAAGTCGAATTTTAAAGAATCGCTTTTTTGAAAAATCTGAAATTTCTTTGGATTCCTCTAAGATATGGAAGTACTCCTCTATACTACTATATACAAATGTTTTGTCTAGAGCCCCTATAATAGTTTGTCTGGAAAAAACACCCTATAGTGGTATATCTGGAAGAATCACCGAATTTGAGAAAAACCAAATTTAAAAAATCGCCGTTTTGAAAAACTGAAAATTCTTGGGGGGATCAGTGGCTATTTGTCAAAAATAGGGAAGTGCTCCCCTATAACACTATATACAAATTTTGATGTCTAGGTTTTGTCTGGAAAAATCATCAGATTTGAGAAAATGGAATTTTAAAAAATCGAAGTTTTGAAAAAATCTGAAAATTCGTGAAGGATGAGTAGCTATTTATCAAAAATATGGAAGTGCTCCCCCTCTATCACTATATACAAATGTTTGTGCTAATGGTCTTGTCTAGAGCCCATATAATGGTACGTTTGAAAAAATCACCGGACTTGAGACAATGTAGTTTTAAAAATCGCCTTTTTGAAAAATCTGAAAATTCTTGGGCGGAAGTGTGGCTATTTCTCTGAAATGTGTAAGTGCTCCCCTATACCACTAGAAAACAAAATTCTTGGGAGGATGGGTGGCTATTTCTCTAAAATATGGAAGTGCTCCCCTACACCATTATATCAAATGCTTGTGCCAAGGGTCTTATCCTGAGGCCCAGTAGTATATCTGAAAAAATCAGCGGATTTGAGAAAATCGAAATTTAAAAAATCGCCGTTTTGAAAAATCTGAAAAATCTTGGGAAGATCAGTGGCTATTTGTCAAAATTAGGGAAGTGCTCCCCTATACCACTATATACAAATTTTGATGCCTAGGTTTTGTCTGGAAAAATCACCGGATTTGAGAAAATGGTATTTTAAAAAATCGCCTTTTTGAAAAATCTAAAATTTCTTGGGAGGATGAGTGGCTATTTCTCTAAAATATGGAAGTGCTTCCCCTCTACGACCATATATAAATGTTTTTGCAAAGGTTCTTGTCTAGAGCTCCTTTATGTCTGGAAAAATCACTAGATTTGTCTGGAAAATTCACTGGATTCAAAAAATCGCTTTTTTGAAAAATCCGAAAATTCTTGGGAGAATGGGTGGTTATTTGCTTCCCTATACCATTATATACAAATGTTTGTGTAAAAGGTCTTGTCTAGAGCCCCTATATGTCTGGAAAAATCACCGAATTCGAGAAAATCGATTTGTGAAAAATCGCCTTTTTGAAAAATATGAAAATTCGTTGGAAGATGAGTGGCTTCAAAAATATGGAAGTGCTCCCCTGTACGACTATATACAAATGTTTGTGCCATTGGTATTGTCTAGAGCCCCTATAGTGGTAAATCTGAAAAAATCTCCGGATTTGAGAAAATCGAATTTTAAAAAATCACCTTTTTGAAAAGCCCGAAAATTCTTGGGAGAATGAGTGGTTATTTGTTCACCTATACCATTATATACAAATGTTTGTACCAAGAGTCTTGTCTAGAGCCCCTTTATGTCTGGAAAAATCACTGGATTGAGAAAATGGTATTTAAAAAATATCCCCTTTGTGAATAATCTGAAAATTCTTGGGAGGATTAGTGGCTG